>VYZW01044438.1:22845-38961 GCA_013401315.1 Balaeniceps rex | reverse complement strand
CGAGCCAATGGAAGCGCCTGCGGTGCCCGCCCTCAGCCAATGATAGCGCTCCTCCCCGGAATCTTGCCTCAGCCTGCCAGCAACAGCTGGCGCGGGGCGTCTCGTGACTTCCCCCCCTCCGCACGGTGGCGCCCCCTAGCAGAGCCGGGCGGCGCTGCAGGGCGCCCGGGCCGGACCCCGCCCCTTCCCCCTCAGCAGCGCGGCGGGAGGGGGCGGCCCCGGCCAAGGGACCCCCAGCCCGCCCGGGGCGCCCACCCTGGCGCCCCCCGGGGCCGCGGGCTTCTCCCGGCGGCGGGCACGCCTCCCCCTCCGGGGCCGCGAAGGGTTGTTCCCCGAAAAGTGAGCCCGTCGGTGCCCCAGCGAGCGCGACTGCGCCTGACTCGGGGCGCTGCCTGCGGGAGTGCCGAGGGCCGCGGCACCGTGGCCGCCCCCGGCCGCGGGATCTGCGCGCAGGGAGTACGGCGGCTTTCAGAACGGTATTTTCCACCGGTGTGTGGGGGGAAAAAAAGCAAAAAGCCTCTGTACTTCGTTGAAATACTAAGCAGTGTTGCGTATCGAACCCTGCGGGGTGTGTGTGCCTAGTACCAAGGTACGCCCCTGGGCAGCAGCCTCCGGATGTAAAGGGGTTCAAAACATTCAAGTTTCACTTCGGGCTTGGGACATTTTCCAGCCTGACACACACACCGTAACCGACCCGGTTTTCCAGCCTGACTGGAGAGGAAGGGGTGGCACTGGGAGAAGCACAACGGACGGGTGCGTTTTCAAAACAGGAGGGGTCTGCCAGTAGTCTGCCATAAGGGAGGCCGAGACTCCTTCCCGATGGAGGTATGCATTTCCCTGAGGAGAGGTGGGTGTGATGAAGAAACAATCTGGATAAACTCCCCAAAGTGGCTTTGGAGTACGAAAGGGTGGAGGAATTGTCCCCAGCCCAGCTCTTCCTCTGAACATTACCTACAGATGTAGATCTATGCTGCAGAATGAGAGCAGGATCCTGACCTAGATGACCATGCGTGTCTACAGACCTACCAGCTGGGCCACCCAGAGGAGAAGTATAATTCCTTGGCATACGCATAGTTTTCTTTTCACCCTCTTCTATGAGCTTTGCAACTGTCATCTCCGTTCTTAGAAACTGTAAAGGAGCTCTTTATTTTACATGTAACTTAATCTGACTTGTTTTATGAGTGGTTTGGGATATGGGAAGACACTAAGCCATGCTACTGCTGCAGAGTAACAATCCTGAAAACCTGGATTCCCAAACACTCTCACAACACTCGCACCCTATTTTTCAGTGTATCCAACAACCTACAAGGTTCACGTTCATTTAGACACAGGAGCCAGCATGGAACATGATACTGCAAGAGAATTGGATAAAGAATTGTGTATTCTGGTGGCTGCTGTTAGCCAAGAAAATCCTTTGGCACGCAGTGGAAAGTGCCTAGAGTCCTGGAAGAGTAATTTAGGGTTTATGCAAACACCCTAACTGGCTTACTTTACCCTCTATTGGAGCAAAAATGGGGATGCCCAAAGAACAGCAGTATTTCCAAAACACAAAGCAACAGCCAATGGCTAGTAGTAGAAAAGTTAAGATTTGTTTCATGAGTTATGGATCTGGAAATCCTTCAGGACAGGGCTTTTGGTAGGGAGACTGAATCTGAATAACTAGCAAAGAATAGACTCAGCCTAACTACATACATTTAATGAATATACATTTTTTCAATCCCCAGAAATGATCTGAGTGGGATCAGAAATGGGGAATACTGTCTCTGTGGAAGACTTAACAGTGTTTGTGTTGTGTCAACTCTTTTTGTTTTGCATTTCACAACGAGGAAGTCATGCTGTCAGGAAACGTACTGTTGTGTAAGAGCAGAAAGGGCCTGGTTTATTTCATTCTCAAGTCAGAAAAGTCATATGATTTCAGAAGTTGAAGTTTCAGCAAAAAAACCCAAAACATTTTCCACTTCGACTGTTTTTGAAAATCCTGCTTTAACTTGCTCAGAAATATGCTGATATTGTGTTACCCCAGTGAATACAGTTCATTGGAGTTAGCTTTCAAATTCACAAGGCAGAAGAAAAAAATATTAAAAAATTTCCTAAAGTATCAAAAATAGTTTCATGAAACAACAGGAAATGCAGAGAATAAAAAAAATGAAAATGAAAAATATGTAATTAGGATACCTAGATCTCACAAGATTGTTCTGCAATTATTAAGCTGTATATTACTAGAGTTGTTTTTTCAGAATAAGTAAGATTAATAAGAATGGTAAGAATATTTTACAAAGAGGTTCTAAAAGAACTCAGTCTTGTGAGTGAATCAGACTGATGGGCCTTGTACTTACCAGCTTCTTCCTTTTGTTTCAGGTCTGTTTGTCTTTGAGCAGGTTTTATGTCATCTTGACATAGCTGAGGTCAATGGTGAAATCTCTAATGACTTGCATGGGGCTCAGAATTTATCCTTGAATGGTCAGCCTGTTCATTTGCACTTCTCCCCAAGGGAATGAGTAGTGGTAAGTCTCCTGAAAAGGATCAAGTTTTTCTCAAATTATGTGAGTACGTATTCTGGAAAGTGGTTAGCAAATGTGTTGAAGGTAAACCGATGTTGAAATAACCTGTTATAATGAAATATGCACTGCAGTCTGGATTAGCTTGCTTTTCTGTTACCAGCCAGCAGCTTGTTCCATGCAGAATCTGTAGACTGTGAATCCATCTGCACTTGACCAGGAGGGCTGGTACTTTGGTGTTTGAGGGGTAGAATGGTTAGAATTATCTAAAGAGATCATGCACATTGTTCCTCTATTCTCATTTTATTTCCTCCCCAAAACTTACTTGTAAGTGGGGAGACAGAAAATTTTGTGCAAAATAGCTAGCAGGACTTTCTTTTTTAGCATGCAACAGGAACTGGTATTAATAAAAGCACACAGAGCGCTATGTATCTGACTGAGGCAAGTTTTCCCCACATCCTCTCTGGAGATGGAGGTCTTGTCTAGTCTTAAGCTACAGGAAATAGCCATGCTAGTTCCTCAAGATCGTTTCATGGCGATGCAAATGAACAATTTATTCAGAGAGTTATGGGACCTCAGCTGGACACTTGTACTGTTAACATATTTTTATTTGCATCTGAATTTCTGAATATCCTCTTATCTTGGAGGCTGGAGGGAAAGGCTGAAAGTGGGCACCAGCTTGCTTTCTTTACTGTTCAACTAATCAAACTCTCCTTCTGGTATTTTAATTTTTGATTTCCTCCTTCGCTAGGAAGATTCCTTGAATTCCTATATGAATGCCTCTCTCATGCCTCAAAGGTTCTCTGTCTATAATAAAGAAAAGAGGGAAGGCGAAGAACTGCTTATTCCACATTAAAATGCAGTGAGTTAATAATTTTTGATTACAGTATTAAATGTTCTCAAGTATTTCAATCCAAATTATATCTCCAAATTGTATCTCCAAATTACATCGCTTGTCAAATCTCTGGAGGAAAATACAGAAAATGCAGTTAATATTTAGTGTTGACCTGTTATTTTTCCAGACTAATCTTTGGGCAACATTCAGGATTCTGAGCATTTTCAACTGAAATGTTTTCTTTTTAATACTCAGAACTTGCATTGATATTTATGAGTTCACAGTTGCTTCCAGATATTTTTTCAAGCAACTTACAATTACAGTTTATCAACACTATGCTGTACGTAGAAAAAAATATTCATTTCATTCAGAATGGTAAATAAATACTGCAGTAGCACTGCTCAAAATTTGGGGCAAATGCAAAATCGACAGTTTTACTTAAAACAGTTTCTGTTTACTGGAAATAAAAGGACCATAATTCTCCATTATTTTCTTTGAAGACATATTTTAAAGGTCATTAGAACCCTATTCCTGTAAGCTGATCTCATTGTGTCATTTGTAATTATGCAATTTGATGAATTTGGGATTTAGACATAACTAATTATCTTCCTGCATCCACAAATCATCTACATCATGCAGGTAAATAATTTGGGGTATGAAAGTTATAGAGAGAAATGTTGGGAAAAAAGTGAAACCAGGCCTCAATTTTATAACTTTATGTTCTGGATATAGTAGAAGTCCCTTTGGCCCTGATCCTGCGATATACTTAAATCATGTTCCTGGGTGCAATATCTCAGGCTCTAAAGAGAAACCCGGGGAATCTAAATTTTTCCTCAAAAATAATGGGTGTTCGCATGATGAGCAGGTGTTTTTCTTATTTGTCACAGTCACAATTTTGTCCTTTGGCACTGTCTTTTGCACTGTCCAGAGGTGATTCTTTTCATGGCATCTTGGTTTTTGAACCTTCAGCATGCACCCGCACCAGGTTTCCACATTTTTTTCCCACGACCAGATGAACGAGCAGCTTTGCAATAGCTCTCTCGACTTTTTTCCTCTGTAGACGAGCAGAGCTGGTCTATGCGTGGTCACATAGCATGAGGCGTGTGACTGTATGGGCTGGTGTGTCCAAGGGCTGTAGCTGGGGAGGGGACTTGTGAGTAAGATGTTTGGGGGTGTGAGCCAGCCGAGAGCAGCCTTTCCCACATTGTGCCGTGCCTGCCCCTCTGCCTGCTCTCTGCCTCCTCCACGAATGAGGCTCACCCGCCAGGCCCCTCGCTTGTGCCTGGTTATGCGGTCATGAAACAGGAGGGAAGCGCTCACACCACATCCGTGACAGAAAAACTGTGCTAGGAGCAAAGGGCAGTTCCGGGCAGGTTTCGCTCGGTGTGCAAGGCATGCAACTTCAGTCTCTCCATCTTTCAAAAAGAAAAACGTCAATGTATCACAAGTCTCAAAGAGACTGGAATCCTCTTTTTCAATTCACATTGTCTTTGTTTGGAAGAAATTTATCAAAAAGAAGGTCACAGAGAAAAAAGACTGATCAGGTGTTACTCTTGCAAATAATAAATCATCTGTTTGCTAGAACATGTTTTCTCCTACCCTTGTACAATCTCAGTGGTGTCTTTGGTAAGTCTTTAGCAAGGGATGTTTAACAACTTCATTGCTAACTCGTACCTCCAATAAGCACCATTTTGCTGGCAAGTGGAAATGACCAGCGAGAACCACAGAAGTTCCGGTCGGTGTGAAAGCCGCGGGCTGCACGTGGCCACCTATATATAAGTTACTCGGAGGTGCTGACACAGTTAAGAGGCCAGTTCTCTAAAAATCGCATCCTTACCCGCTCGACAGTGTCTCTGTGCAGAGCAGTAGCTGCCCCTCTGCCCTCAGACCCCGCCGCAGGCTGATCATCCTCTCTGCTCTAAGGTTCTTTAGTTCCCAGCAGTAAAAGTAATTCGAATTAATTAAATATGTTGATTATTCGCGTGTGGAAAACGCACAGCTTATTTAAGTCGGCAGCGTTTTCTTAAACCTCTTCTTCCTAGGAAACACCAAGTCTCTCCACTACCTTCCCTGACAGTGCCACCAAGTGACCGGCCAGGGGAGAAGGCCGTGTTCCCCCGTGCTCCGGTTGCACGCAGCCGTGTGGAGATTCGAACGGGCCGCTGCGGCTCCGCCGGCCCAGGGAGCGCCTCCCAGGCCTGCCGCCAGCCCGCCTGCGCGGCCCGGGCCGGGGGGAGCTCGGCGGGGCCTGGGCCTAGCGCCGCGGCAGTGGCCAGCTGGGCGCCCGCTCCTCCTCAGGACACAGCGGAATTAAAAAGCAGTATTAAACAAAATAAAATATTATCGCGGTATTTATGAAAAGCAAGGCCCACGCAGAGCCCGGCGGGCTGGGCCTGCCCGCTCCACCGGGGCCCGCCCGACGCCTAACGGTCACCGCCGGCCCCCGCCTCCGCCCGAGAGCGGCCGCGCCGCACGGGGCAGAGGGGGACGGAGGGACCGGCGGCCCGCCCCTGTGTGTAAGGCGCGGTCGCTGGCAGGCGGCCGGAGGCCGAGCGGTACCGCCCGGCGGGCCTGGAGCCGCCCGGCTGCGGGAAGGGCAAACGGAACCGGCCCCGAGCATAGAACGCCGCGCTGGAAGGGCGGTGCACGGAGCACTTTCTGTGCCAGGCGAGCCGCTAGTCTATGGTGCTGGAGGGCCGCGTGCCTGGGGCAGGCGTGGCCCCGCTGGCGCCGGGCGAGAGGCGGTCCTGCTGACGGCTCCGGCTCCGGCCCCGGCCCCGGTGGCGGCGCGGCGAGCACCATGCTGGCCANGCGCCACCGCCGCCTCCCTGCTCTGCCCGGGGGTGCCGCGCCCCGACCCGCGCCCCGCGGCTGCCCCGCCATCTCCGGTGCGGGGGGCTCGGTGCGTCGGTCGGCGGGGCGCAGCCGGGGCGTGGCACCCTCAAGCTTCAGTGGCGCCGCCGGCAGCGCGGCCCCGAGCCATGGCAGCTGGCCCCGCGCGGTGGTGTCTGGCCTGGTCTGGTCTGGTCCGGTCAGTGGCGGCCCCTCTGCGTGGGGAGCGTCGGCCACCTCGCTGAGCGCCTCTGAATGGCACCGAGCTTGATAAGGTCCTGTGGGGGTGCAGGCTGCGGGAAGTCATTTGCCGACTGTGCCATGAGACACGAGTCGAGTCCAGAAGCTGTGCCAGTTACAGAGAGTTTTCGCCGTTGCCATTAGTGTAATCTCTGGTGCATATGAGACTCTGCTGGCTTCTGAGGTTTGGTTTTTTTTTTTTTGGGTGTGTCCCTTAACTAATCCTGGTGTACCTGCAGGCAAAGGAAGCTTCTTGTGTACATGATACGTATGTGTAGATATGTACATGAGGGGTACGTATATAGAGATGTGTACATGGCCCTGCTTTTCGGCTGGGGGACTTGCCTCTTTTTCTTTTTTGGGGTGAAACCCCCGCCTCAGCTGAAGAAAATTAAGGGACAGGTAACGCATGTTCCTTGGCAGGATAATGCTGTGAACTGTCATGAGTGGTTTTACTCCTGCTGACGCTCCGTATTTTTGTGTTACCACAGTTTTGCTTGCCTGGAGGAGTCGCACGGGCTACTACCTCTTTGAACACTTACTGAATTGCTGGGCGATTACATTCTGTGAAAGGTTTCATGGTTGTCCCTTCTTGCTGAACAGCTGAGAGGATTATATCCTGCACTGTAAGCTTGTTCTGAGTTGTAGCAGAACTAAGCCATGGAGGAGAAGACCAGGCTTAGCTGAATGGGACTGTGTGGGAGGCTTTGTGATATCCTTCTTGGGATATTCCACCTTCCACTGCTGTGCACACCAGCCAAGTGCAGGAGAAGTGTATGGTTAGGGTCATGGATGATTTCCTAGATGTACATGGACCCTGTCTGTGTTAGGATGTCTACACGGTAGAAGCTGGTGTTTGGTCTAAACTGGTTGTCCCAGGGCATCTGAATAGTCAGTGAAGAGAACAGTTGCCACCGGCGAACCACTCTTCCTTCCTGTTTTCAGATAAGGACAGGTATCAGTTGGAATTTCAGCTGGCTTGAACTGTTGTACTGACTGTATCTGGTTTTAAAAATCAGGCTGAAAATAGGGAGTGGGGTTTCTGAAGTAATCAGTGCCATTCCAGAAATAAACCTTAAATTATTTTCGTGGCATTAGTTTTAATAACACTAAATTCTTCTGCTCTGCCTGTAGGTTGTGCACCATGAGGAAGCTTCCTTCTGTTCTGGCTAGGACACTCACTTCTGGGACCAGTGGCTCCCCAGTGCTTCCTGACATGTCTGAAGGTAAAAAATTGTCTGTACTTCGGAAGATTGAGAAATGTTTCTAAGGAGTTTATTCTTTCAGGTGGTGGCCCTTCATGTGTTAATATGGTTTGGATGATGGACACGCCCTTGACTGTTAGCTCGTAGTATGTTTAGGAAGTAGCAGAAAATCACTGTGTGTGTTTGAAGATTGATGGCAACAAATATGCCTAATCTTTGAAGTTGCAGATTTAGGGGCTCGTCTGGTTCTTCAGTCTTGGAAGAGCATGTGATTCTTTTCTGGAGGAACAACTGCTTCTCAAGTTGGCTCTAGATAGAAAGTCAATGTGGTACAGACAGGTACTATGGCAACTGGAGAGAATGGCCAAGAAATGGGGGAACTGAGTGGAAATAATGTCTTACAGAACTTTTAATGTGTCAATACCGTTAATTTTGTAAACTTAGAGAAATCTTTTAATCAGATCAGCAGCATTGCCTCGTGAAAATGCTCTTGTCAATAGGGCTTTGTGTTGAAAGATGGTTTTAGTGCTCTAATAGTAATAAACCATAATGTTTCTGTTCCAGAAGCTTTTAAAAAAGTTTTGGTGCATTCTAATCCCATGTACTGAGAAAAGGGGAGGAGGAAAAGGGCTGGAGCCAGGTACAAATAATTCCTTCATGGAGTTCTGCTTGTTTCTGAGATCTTTTCCCCTTTGTTCTCTAAACAGAAACCACAGATTATCCAGTAAAAGAGAAAATGAGGGTTACTTGTTGTTAGAGAACTTTTTTTCATTATTGTTAATCAATAGTAATTTGGGAGGTTAAAGGAGAGAAGCAAGGATACAGAATATTGCATACTTACAAATATTACCCTGAGCTTTTATTTTGATATTTGATAATGATACCACCTAGAAGGCCAGTAAAATTGGTGAAGCAGTGGGGCCATCCTGGCCTTGCGTCTGATTTATTTCCAAGGAATGCTAATATTTTTTGGACTATAATAACTGTAAATAGTTGAGATTATCTTCCAAAATTGTAACATTTAAGTAACGTTATACAAACTTTTGCTGATAGGTGAACTAGTTTCCTTTAATTTGATATCCATGCTTTCACAAAGCACCAAATACTTATTCTTACTAGCTTTTCACATGCTTCCTCCCAGCTTTGGGTCCCAGTTGTGAATGCCCTCAGTTCTTCCATGGCGCTCCCAAAGGCTACACCAAGCAGGACTTTGGAAGTTTCCTCTGAGATAACTCTCATCCCACTTCCTGAAAAATGCCCCAGATATTCTTTCCAAAGTTAATAGTGTTTGTCAACAGTACATGGTAGCACCAAGTTTGAAAAACTGATTGGAATTACACTGCAAGCAGAGTAGTAGAATTACACTACCCAGAGCCAGTAGACAAAGGAACTGGGAAGCTGGCTTTGAAGGAAAGGATGAACTCAGTTGAAAACACAAAGATACTGACTGTAAGTCAGCCAAGGACAGGTTGCTTACAGTTGCTTACTAAAATTAAGGAACATGTGCGTAAATGGTACTCAAGCAGGTAGAATAATCAGGTAACCCCTTAATAGATGTAATTTGCATTTTTTTTAATTGTTTATCTCACCTGTGTTTTCCACTCCACAGGACACTTACCCATTCATGTGAATAATGGTGTGTTGTGGTAATCTGTACATATTTTAATATTTGCTATAACACTAAACTTACTCAGCCTCTGTTTTTCCTTACTTGAGCATTCCTGAGAAATTAAATGCTATTCTTCTTCTCTGTCGACTTGCTTAAAGCCTCTTTGCGTTCAGTGAATGGCTCTGATCTTATTTGTGGCAGTATTGTTGTACTAGATCTCTGTCAGCACACAGTATTTCTGGTTGCGTGCTGGATGACACATTTTTAAGAGGCTTGTGGGATACAAAATCTCTTACGTAGCAACTCCTGCGGTACTTAGCTTCACTTTAGCCGGTTGAATCTCCATCTTTCACTGAAGTCCAGACCAAGCTCTGTACCAAAACTGCTGGTAAAATACATCCCAGCGGTCTACCTGAACCTGGATGCAGCCTGGGAGGCACCAGCACAAGGGGGCATGGATCGAATTGGCAGAGACGAAAGCAGTGAACTTGTCCAGCTGCCCCCGTGTCCTTCGTCACAGCACAGTTCAGGCCCTGCTGCTCTGGCATTAATGATCCACTGACCACAGTTCAGGAGATACTGTGGAATATGCAGCATGGTAATGATGCATAAAACCCATCTGCTGTAGTTGTTTTGCACATCTAAGACATTTTCAAAGTGAGAAAAGAGAAGGAGTTTATGGATTTTTATACTTAATTACTTATTTCAATTTCTGTTGTAAAATAATTAATATCTAGAAGAGCAATACAGTTTTCCCAGTGAAAAAAGAGACAAATTATGTACTTAAGAGCCTGTAAAATGGACTAGATTTAGTTCGGCAAAATTTTAGAAACACTTTTACACTTTGTCCTTTTATTGTTAAGATAAAAATTATGTGGTCTCAGCCTGGCAAATGTTTACTTGTATGTCTAAAATGGAAATCAGAAGCATTAACTGGGACTAACAGTGTACATACATGTTTGCAGGTTTGGACCCAAGATTTTTTTCAGAGCTTTTTACCTCTTTAGAGTTGAAAGGGAAGATGAACCTACTTTAAATAAAGTGCTGTTTATTCCCCCTCCATCCCAGCACAGTCTGCACACTGTTGGAAAATTGAGGTTTTGTGTTCTAGAAGCTGTAACAGTGTTTCTGCTAACACTGTACCGGTCGAATGCATGCTATGGCAGCTTCACAGGTGGGGTATGAGTAACAGGAAAGTAGTACCTATTGTGTAAACAAGCCCGCTGCTTCCTAAGAAAAAAAGAATCAGACCCTCCTCCTTTAAAAAAAAAAAACCCTCTAAGATTTTCAGTCACTTTCTTTCATTGAAATTTTTTTTGTTCTTAGAATCAGTAGTGGAACTCTTCAAAACATGTTTTTAGCCTAATTTCCTAAAGAAATGAGGCCTAAGCAATCTATTTTGCCTTTGTCTGCCTATCTTCTTGTCCCCCTCTTCTTCCAGAACCTTGTGTTGCTTGATGTTAGCCAAAATAGATGAGCACAAATCTCGGAGAGAAACACGTTTCCACGTGCTTTGTGAAAATTGGCTTGCAAATCAGAGGTTCGTTAGAGTGCCAAAGCTAGGGTTGGGGTCAGCCATGGACCATGGTGTTTGCTTGTAGTTGGCGAGTGACCGGGATCTACGTGCTGGCTGGCCATCAGCCTCGCGTAGCTCCAGGCTGACCACAGCTCATGCTGGTGCTTGTCTGGAGGGCAGGCGAAACAGAAGCAGGCTGGGGGTGTAGGGACAGGAGCTGAAGGTCTTGCAGGGAAAGGAACAAGAAGGGGTAGGTTAGGGGTATTGCAGTGGTGGAGGTGTGGGGACTTGGGCAGGAAAGGGGCAGAAACTGAAGTGACTGTATGGGGAGGAGGTGGGCAGAGCCGGGTGGATCTGGCTGAGAGAGGGGTATGTGATTTAAATACCTGGGAAATCAGGCTCTGCTTGCTCCAGGGTTCACATGACAGCTTGCTGATCACTGTGAATACTCTGACCGAGCATTTAGTTTGGAATGTCCCAAGCCTGATGATGTCTAATAACCTGAAAGTATAAAGGATCAGCTTGTGAGTCACCAGCAGCTCTTTTTCTGTTTCACTGTAAAATTTGGGGTTTTTTTGGTAGCCCTTCCTTGGTCTGTCCCTAGCTATTTTGTTCTAATATTTGAACCCCCTTGTATAAAAATCTTTGTAAATAAGCAAGGAATCCCTACTATCCAGTTCTCAACTCTCTTCTGTTCCGAGCCTGGGAATTGTTGCTGCTTGTTTTCAGGTGTTTCCAAACAGCATATGTTCACTTGCCTAATAGTGATGGAGTAGTTTGTTATAGATTTGATGGGACCTTAGCACACTTAATGGCCTCATCCAAGGAAAGAGTAGAAAAACTGCTTGTGCAGATTATTCGTGAAATTTAGGAAAAACTTACGCAGAGCTAGCATTAACTCTCATAGTGCAAACAGTGCCAGAAGCAATTTTATAGGCCTGTCTTCAGTGTCTTAACGCTGTGTTCTTTGAGGCTGCTAAAAATTTAGGCTATGAGACCCTGCTGGCAACAGGCAGTCGGCTGACATTACCTGCCTTTCATGGGTGGGATTATTTAAAAAGTACTCTCCTGATTCCCTGTCTCCCAGCTGAACCATTCCTTTCTATGTTCTTTTATGACTTTCTGATTTTTGTTGTTTCCACAGTTTGTTTGTGTTGAGACTGAAATATTTTCACATCAAAATTTTGCAATCTGATCTTGATCCGCTGTCTCTTTCAGTTGTTAATTAGCATTGCAGGTGTTTGATTGCATTAACAAACACTCGAGATGCATTCTTTGTTGGCTATACACAGTAAGCTATGGAATCATGTTACTCAACCCATTATTGTGATATGCCTACTAACAGCATCGGTGAATTTGGCCAAACTTTTGTTTCTGGGCTGCTATTTGCATGAATTTGCTTAGTTTTCCTGTTCTGGGATGAGGATTATACCTTTTAGCACCAGGCAACCTCAAGTTCATCACCTGCAGAACTAAGCTTGATTTGCTTTGATTTTTTTTTTTTTTTTCAGTGCGGAGCAGATTGAGGGATATAGTGGGAGCATCTACCAACTGGAGGTACAGTGTACATTAAATGTATTTTACTTTATTTTTGAAACCCAGGGAGAGCTCAGCGTTGTGGTAGTGGAAGTTAACGATGTTAGCCTGCTGACTGAGGAAGAAAAAAGATCCAAGCTAAAAAGTAATGCAAACGAGGTTTCTGAATTGTTACTTTGTGGATCACAGACTTCTGAGATTTCTCTTGCAGAAGATCTTTAGCACCAGAGGAGCAAAATATGTGATCTTGATGCTTATGAGATTCTCCCATTAGCTTTGAATCTGATGGAAGTTTAAGAGCTGTAGAGTCTGACTGGACATGTTGTGTTGCTGTTACCTCTTGACTTATCTGTTGGTGGATTATCCACATGGTGGATTTGTCCTGCATTGGATTCAGAGGCAGCTGAGCTGGTTCAGCATGAAGCAGGCCGCATTATGGATGGCCTGACAGCACCCATGTCACTGCGGAAAATTGTCTGCTTTAGGTCTGTGTCTCCTTAGTCAGGAGCATCTTGGGCATTTCTTTTCTCCGCTGTGCTTAATTTTAGATTAATTTACATACAGTTTAAATAAATCATTGATGTTTTGGCTTTATGCAGGTTACCTTCCTCCCCCTCCATTATGTTGAATAAGCCAGAGTTGACTGTAATCCTCTACTGTTACCAATTCTGAATAAGTCAGTATAGCAGTCTGGGGAAATTACATATTGCTGTTCAGTTGGTCCCAAATTTATTGTATTGATTGTTGATTTTCTTATGGCTGTGTTTGCTGAGCTCTTGTTTCACACTTTGTGCACTGATGGGGAAATGGAGAGGCCTGTCTGGATGGAACGACTGATGTCCAGGCCTTCTGGCTAGGTTTGTCTAAACAGGATTATAGGCACACTAAAGAAAATGCCTGAATCTGGGAAGCTGATTTTTGCTTAGTAATACTAGTATGTAAGCATGAAGGGGCTTGAACTTTTTGGTAGGTCAGCTGAAAAGGGCTCTAGAAATTGATTTTTAAAAAAGCCTTCCCTGCAGCCCAGAATGTCTGGGGAGGAACCATGCCATATGGAAATACCATCTGAAGATCGAGATTTGAGAGGGCTCTGGTCAAATCTGCTCTTCCATCCATTTCTTTTCCCCCACTGCCCCCACCCTGGAAGGAGAGCAGACTGAAGCCAGGATCACCACAGCAGTGTTTTTCTTAGATAGGTATGTCTCTTGTGCTGTATAAAATACAGCAGAAATGGTTTGCAGAGTGCTGTATACTTTCAACTACCATGAAGAAGTAAAGCTGGGAAGCCCATAGCTGGGAGTTCTTGAGAATGACGGGTTTAATACAGGGAGGTTTGGAGGACATGGATCACGTAGCCTTTGAGATCCCACTTTTAAAGTGGAGTGACAGAAAATTGATACACATGGAGACTGAACAGCCAGTGCTTTAATCGAGTTAGACCACAGAATGACTAAAAAGGACAAACCTAAGAGAATAGCTTGATAGGGGTCCCGAAATGGGAACTAGGGAAGGACTGATGCACATACATCTGGATTGCTGGGAGAGGGGAGAGATGCATGTTGGAGGAACACCTTCAGCCGTTAATTTTGCTAAAAGGAAACTTTGGTTCGTGATTTCTCTTGCAAAGGCCAGTGGCATTTTGTATTAGAAAGAAATATCTTGCTTATGTATTTTTTCTGGTTTTGTACTTGAATTGTAATTAAAACTATTAATCTGTTCATTGCTAATTATAGTCTAGATAGAGTTGTGGCCATTTCAGAAATAAATCATGTCATTTCTCAGAATGTTTAGGGCACGTATTAGTTAATACTTAGGTGAAGTATTGTTACTGTATGACTGGTACCGCAGTGTGTAACAGTATGTATCTGTTGAAAAATGTTATTGCCTTGAGCCTAATACCTCTGTATATTGAAGAGTACATTCTGAAGCTGAAGTCAAGAAGAGTTCTGCTGCTGACCTCACAGGAGCCAGGATGGGACTGGTGAAAACAGAATATAGTTAATTTTTTATTGTTTGGTTTCTCTGTGTTTGTAGACAAATTTCTGATTTACTCTCTGATTGATTTCTCTTAAACCTTTCACTGAAAGACCTTGGAAACAAATCTTTTAAAAAGCATAGAGGTGCATCGTCTTGGACATTGCATCTTTCCTTAGTCATTTAGTATATTCTGTTTCTATGCAGTGGCATAACTTCAAACATTAACCCTCTGGAGGAGGTTGTTATCTTTCTATTTTCTCTGAACTCTGAAGTAGTCATGTCACCCAGATGAGGTAAACCATATTTCATATTTAAAGCAAGCAAACAAACAAAACTAACTGAATTTGTCTGCTATACTTTTACTTCTTTTGATCATGGATTATTCATATTTCCCCCAAAATTATTAAACAGAAAAGAGGGAATATAAGTTTGTTGAAGTGCGACTGCTTTATGCCTCTTCTCTTCCAAAAATAAAACTCAAGCCAAAAAAGTCTTCAACTTAAATGGCTAATACCCAGAATTCATCCAAAGTCAAAACTTAAGTCAAATTTTCTTTTTGGTGAAAAGGTTCTTTCTGTTGTTTTCTTTCAGTTTTTTTTTAAATTGCTTTTGTTAAACACAGTGGCACTCAGATCTCAGCAATGCAGCATGCACAACTGAATGAATGGCACATACCCACAAGTTTAAAATTAATTTTGGTTACTTAGTGTTTTATGCCTTCTCTTACTCTATGAAATGGATTTATAAATTAAATTGGCTTTATAGTGGAACTGTTGCATGTTTAACCCTTAGGTTTTTAATGCTTTGTTGTTGATTCTAGGGATGTTATGAAATACTTGCTTTATTCAGTCAGGTTGCACTTTTAAGGGGAGGGAACTTTGGAGGAACAGGTAAGAGAGAACGTTGGGCAGGGATGTTATCTCTTGTAGATACCTGTGCAAGGAACCAACTTTGTAGATTGGAAAGAAGTGACAGTAAGTTGGCTCTTACTGCCTTGTGAGAATTGCAACCCCTCTGTCCTGGTGATGCTGGAAAAGCAGCTCTGAAGGGGTAGTGCTCCCTTTTCTGTATTGTTTCTTTCTGTAACTTTCCTGTATAGTCATAAGATGACTGGGTAGGAAGAGAGAGAGAGAAATAGATTAATTTTCCCTTTCTTTTAGCTTGCTGATCAAGTGTATGCTGTATGAACTGATGCTGTAAAGGGAGAAGTCACCTGTGGATGATAGCAAGTCTTAGCAGATTAGTTCTCTTTGTTGTTAGTACTAACCAACACTATACATCTGCTTTACTTCTTGGGCGAGATTGTAAGTTGACAGTCATTCCTTTAAAATTGGCACTGTAGGAAGAGTTGTGATACAGTAGCTATGGAAGACATGAATATGCACAAACCCTGCATATTAAATTACATCTGATTTGTTCTTTTCAAGGGGAACCATTTTGGTAGCATTCAGAATGAGATAAATTTTGTTCATCTCTTTAGTGCAAAGTATGTGCTTTCCACTTGTAGAGAAAACTATTTAAAAGTTTTCTGCAGTAGTCTTGCTTAGCATATATCATTATCTGCATTTGACTTTATTTTCAAGGCACGCTTACTGTGTCTTGGTATTTTTACTGCTTTTTTGTTTTCATTTTGATAATCTTCAGTGTGACATCTTTTAGCTAGGGTTGCAGTTCTGTTGTCATACTCCAGACAGGGTGTTTTTTTTCTTACCAGGGATCATGTGCAAGCCATGCAAGAAAGGAAAGCTCTTCACACTTCACTGGCAAAACGGCAGGAAGATCTTTCTCCTAGGAGAATGAAGGATAGCTACTTGGAAGTTATTCTGCCTCTAGGAAGTCAACCTGAAATAAGAGAAAAGTACCTGAAT
>VYZW01044435.1:58791-71798 GCA_013401315.1 Balaeniceps rex | reverse complement strand
CCGTTGGACTATCTATGGTCTATGGACTATCTATGGACTATCTATCGTTGGACTATGAGCAGAGCCTAGAATCCTGCAGACTTGTAGTCTTATTCATTTTGCGGATTTGGAGTTTTCCACTTCCGCACAGAGAAAATTAGTAGGGTGCATCCCAGTTGAATGGAGGAGATGAACATTTCCTGTTATTTCACTGTATTCTCAATGGAAAAGGATAGACATGTACCTTAGACTGGATTATTCTCTCATGGTACCTAAGTTGCATATACAGGCCACAGAGCAGACATTTGATTTCAGTAGCCTGGAACTCCATCTGCAGATCTCAGAAATGCTTATTTCTTCTCAAAACAGTTCAAGGGATGCAGGAAGCTAAATTAGAGAAGCTCAGATATTCTTTCTTCCCCTTTCTGGGGCCAGGCACTTCAAACTGGAAATGAACCTATGCCTAAACTGAATAGACTAGACACCACTACATTATAGAATTAAACAGGAAATCCTGAAAGAAGGAAGTTCTTTGGTTCACATGAGAGTCTCAAGGTCCTTGTCTGGAAGGGAAGTTCACAATCATGGACTAACCTGCCAGGTCCCAGCATAAGCCATGGCAAGAATAAAAATATGAATATGAAAATAGGAAAATCTGTCTGGACACCAACTAGGCAAGTCTGATTTTATGTTAAAATATGAGAAAAAGGGTAAGGCTAAGCCTCAGCTTTCTATGCGCTGCAAATTCCTCTCACTCTGTTAGAAGAAATTATTTCTTTAGGATTCAATTTCAGAGTTTCATGAGTGTCCAAACCTGATTTTCAAGGGAAAATGCGCTGTAATCTGAGCAAAGTTGATTGAGATTTGAGTACAGAACTTGGTTTTGCACAGAAACTACAGGAAAATAAAGCAGTGAAGCTCTTGCAGTCAGAAGGGAGGATTTTAGCTGGTGTAAATTTTTACCCCTCAGAAATCAGGTGGACTGTTGCCACTGTTTGTCATCTAAAGCTTTGGTCTTGTAGATTTGGTTATTTATATTTCCAGAAGACTGGTTTGGGAAGAGAGAGACAGTGTGCATGACATAGGCATTTTCAGAGACCTGGTGAAGATATTTCATAAATACAGGAGGCTTCATTCTTGACCAAAAAGGTCCATGCAGAATTTTAAAACTGCTGAACAGTGTTTTATAAACAAAGTGAGCACACTGAAGATATACTACAAATTAAATTAGTATCTTTCCCTGTTTGCCATATTAACTAAAACACAGACTTAAATTTACACCAGAAAACTTTATAGAAACTTGGCAGAAACAGAGTACAAAACCCAGAGGGAGTCAGAATCATTGTCTTATGTAATACAATGAATTACTTTGGTAATGATTCAGAAAACATGATAGAAGTCGGCACTGTCCATGTAATTTCAATATATTTAAGAACAAAAAAGAAGCAGACAGAATAGTACTTCTCAATGAGGATAATTTTACTGTTCCAGACATCACATGAGAATAATAGATCTGTAGAGACAACAATAACATTTTCATAACAATGAGTGTAATCTCGCTGCTATACTGTTGGAACTAAACTATAGTTTTCTGAACACAGTGATCTCCATGGATCATTTCTTCCAAATGACTACTGTGTGTTAGCCAAACAAGATTTCTTCAGACACTATATGTTTTATATCACTATGTGCGCATGTTTATGCATGTGTGTCCATGTGTGCAATTTAGATTTTTTACAATAGTCTCATCTGAAGAAAAAACTCATTAAATAGTATCCCAGCCACTACAGAACATCTTACAAATGAATGGGAATTGTTCTTTTTTGACTAACAGCTGCTTTTAGTTTAAGTAGTTTACTGTAGCTAAAAGCTCTGACAATCCAGATACTTTTTGCTATCAAGGTTTATCTCAACTTGCTAAAGTCTAGATAAGACATTGCCAGTTTTCCTGCTTCAAAGGAGACAAGAGTAATTGGAACTATAAACTCTCCCATTCATCATTAAAATGCACATTTTTATAGGACCACAGAAAGCATCTGTATCTTTACTAAGACAAGGCATGCATTAGACAGATTTAAACTGGGACTGCTCAATACAGCAGATCACTTGTCTGACATTTACAGATGTTAATGTGCACAGACTCATTTCAGAAAAGGAGAAAATACCACATGCTTAATCAGAAGATTATTTTACAGAGTGAGGTCCTTATCCCGCATAGTTCTTTGCTTCAGCTGAAGCCAAGGGCCCTTAGTCCTTCACCAGAGGCATTCAGTACCCTCCACTATCAGGCCTTATAACTTTTTTCAGTTCAGGTTCTCTCACTTGTGCCTTGGCATAAAGGCAGTTTTGTACAGTTAGATCCAAGACCTAAGCACTCCTGAAGATGATTACAAACACTGTGCCTTGGCCAAGTCTGTCAATTATTTATTTCTACAGTCCATTAACAAAAAGTGGAATCTACGTAGCTCTGGTTTGTACAAGATGTACAGATTTCTTTATGGTCAATTTGATGGAATCTTCACTTCCTTTTTAATAGCTTGCAAATTCATCAAAGGTAGAAACAGTTTCAAAATGAATTAAGTTTACTCCTACAGGCTGCCATTATCATCAGAATATATAAATTCCGCAGTCTAAGGTAAGGTTTACCAGAGAAAGAGTCTCCCCCACAAAAAAAAGTTTGTTTCGTTTCTCTTGTGCTCAATAATTCTAAAATGAATCCCTGCTTGTTTCCACTGGAACACTGTAAAGAAAGTTACCTGATAAGATGCCCATTAGTTTCCCTAGTAAAAGATATTTTAGTGTTATCATAAAAGAGGATTTTGGTTAACAAATCACTGACAGATAAACATATGGCACTTCTAACAAATCTAGAGGTTTCCAACAAGTTTTTTCCATTCAAATGCTGCCTCTGTATATTCTACAAATGGTGGGGTTTGCAGGATATGTGAGTAGCCTCCAGTAAGCAAAATTACTTGTTCCATGAGAATGAATGAACAAGAACCAGCTGCACAGATATTTTGAAGATTTTATACATATGTGTTTAGATTGTTTCCTAAGAAAACAGGATCACAGAATCACAGAATGGTTGAGATTGGAAGAGACCTTTGGAGGTCATCTTGTCCAGCTCCCCATCTCAAAGCAGGGTCACCTACAGCTGGTTGCCCAGGACCCTGTCCAGGTGACTTTTGAATATCTCCAAGGATGGAGACTCCGCAACATCTCTGGGCAACCTGTTCCAGTGTTCAAGCACCCTCACAGTAAAAATGGGGGGGGGAAGGCATGTGTTCTTATCGTCAAATGTAATTTCCTGTATTTCAGTTTGTGCCTATTGCCTCTTGTCCTGTCACTGAATACCACTAAAAAGAGTCTGCTTCCATCTTCTTTACACACTCCCATGAAGTATTTACACTCACTGATAAGATACCCCTGACCCTTATCCTCCCCAGGCTGAACAGGCCCAGCTCCCTCACCTTCTCCTCATATGTCAGATGCTCTAAGACCTTAAACATGTTTGTGGCCCTGCAGCACAGGTGGCTGTTGGCCTGCTTTGCTGTGATAGAGCATTACTAGTTCATGGTCAAACCCCCACTGTTCAGGTATCCGCTGGTCCATCCTTCTCTAACACCTTTTGAATTCTCTGTTCAAATTCACTTTAAAGGAAGGGTAGGAGTTTACAAAACAATTATGTTTCAGTACACACAGGTCCCTGGACCACTCATGTTACTGCTCCCTGTTGTTCGGTGACACAGATTTGATGTTTCCACATAGGAAGATATTTAAGGGAGACACATCCATAGGAAATCAAACTTCCTTATTTCCTCTGTTAACAGAACAACATCTTGTTTATTGTAATTGCATGGGCTATAGGCATACTATAGCCACTCCTGACAAGTTGTTCAAGCCTGCAATCCAATCATGTATGAAAATACACCCTAAAATCAGTAGACTCCTGGAGGATTTAAATAGGATAATAAGGAAACTATTCCTAAATTATTCTATAATATTATTTCTTACACTAAATAATCTTAATGAGCCCAAAACCCAAAAGAAAATTTTTATACGATAGACTTCTAACAGCCTGTCATAAAACTTTCTGCGTACCTCTCTTTATGTATAACTTCTTTAGAAGTCCTTCTAGATAACCATGTGATTAGTTTTTTTGAAAATATGTTTTGCCTTTTAGCTTCTTTTATGGCAAAAGTCTATTTTATTTGGTTTTCTTGCTTGTATCTTGTATACTACTTGTCTGTGTGAATATGGTTTGACTGGTTCCTTTTCTAAACCCCAAACATGTCAGTTATTTACATACTCTGAGATCAAGGTTTATAACAGCCTTTGATGGTCTACCTTGAGCCTTAAAGATGATTTTATTTTTGAAAGAACATCTAAAAAGATGCCCTTTCTTGTTCTGCAATTACTTTATACATGTACAAGGCTGTACATGTGCCTGGCACTTCATACATCTAAGAGCTTGCAGAACAGAATTTGGGGTGGTTTGTTCAAGGATACCAAAAAAAGTCAGTGCTGAATTTTATCTCCACAAGGAGCTGTTGCATGGTAGGAATGAATGAATTTTAAAACTAATTTTAAGATCTGGCAATATGAACAACATTGGCATATAATTTTTCAGCAAGATGAAATATGCATGTGGAAAGAAGAAAGAAAAAACCAAGATACTTGCAGTCTAATCCATTTAGCAATCTGTCTCTGATTTTAATGATGTATTTGTCATTTTATTACTCATGAAATGTCATTTATATGAAACTGTCACTATGATATTAGAGAGGAACAGCTTGTGTTAAACTGTGTCACATCTTTGCCAACTTTCAATGTTA
Organism: Balaeniceps rex; assembly: GCA_013401315.1. Lineage (NCBI taxonomy): Eukaryota > Metazoa > Chordata > Aves > Pelecaniformes > Balaenicipitidae > Balaeniceps > Balaeniceps rex. Next base: position 66,984 of record VYZW01044435.1, on the reverse strand, counting down.
GTTGCATTCTACCTCTTTAGAATTTCCTTTACACTTTCAATTCAGCTTGGATATATTACTTCATGTACCAAACTTTTGTACACAGTTGCTGTACAAAACGTATGCATTTCATCTTGGGGTGGATGCAGCAACAATTGTGTTTAGTTAATGCAACAATATGGAAATTAGTCTGAAAATCATTGTGTAAAAATAGCCTGATGTGAAATGAAATCCTGCAGGATCCTGAAATACCTATGACAATTTTTAACATTAATATTGAATAGGTGGAGTTGTAGTCACTTTCAAAAAGAAAGAATTAAAAAAAAAAAGAAGTGATAGTACATTTCCTTTTCTCTTAAAGATTCTTAAAATTATTATCGTCATGTCTGTCAATCACTGAGCTGGAGGAAAGGTAGGTTTCTTTTTTTATTTTCCCCCATATATTTGTATCAGCAACTGTGATAAACAGTACATTAGAGTTAAATGCAAAAAATTCACGACTAGTCAATAATTCCCAAATTTGTAAAATTTTCTTCAGGAAATACAGAAAAACAAACACAAAGGCAAAGTTTATTGTGTTTTTACACATAAAAGGGATTTAGGGGTCTTTAGGTTCTCATCTGCCTTCTTCGAAAACTATACCAGTTTTCTCATGTTTTTCATGTTCTATTTAAAATTGTTGCTGTAAGTAGCTAGAAATAACTAAAAAATAACAAATCTTAGAAGCACAGATTCACCTATGTCTTCTTTTGTAAAATGAAGGCAACATCTGCTAATTACCTTTCTATGGTCTCGTGAGGATTCAGGAGAAAGCAATAGCATTTTGTAGAGCATTTTGAAGCATTAAACATAATAGAGTTGCAATAAAGTTGTGTCACTCAACTCAACACTCAAACCCAAAGAAGGAAATCTTTTTATTAGAATTAGATTAAATGAAACCTTCTATTTAGGAAGCTATAAGCAATTTTTTTTCCACATTTTCTAATGAGCATTCTTTGAGTTCGATTTTGAAGCAAAGTCTGTCCGTTGGAAATTAATGATTTTTAATAGGAAAAAAAAGAATTTTTTTTACTGAACAGGGGGAATTACTGAACAGGGGAAAGATGTGGAGGACATTTCATATCAAAAAAGCAATTCAGGCTGACACTCTTTTTTGCAGGCATAAAACCTTGACAGCAGCAGGAAGGCGTATCAGAATCTTTCTTCTTGATTTTATACTTCTTCCACTAAGCTGAAAAAAAAAGTATTATAATTACTTAAAAATAAAGAATCACTGTTATCATGGTGCTGGGAGGGCCGGTGGTTCCCTGGGCCAGGGGTGTCAGGGGCTCCCCACGGCGGCAGGGCAGGACCTGCCAGCCAGGGCCTGTCCCCCCAGCCAGGGCAGGTCAGGCCGGGGGGGTAGTCAGGGCAGGCCCAGCCCGGGGCTTCAGGCACCTCCTTGGGAATGGGGACAGGCTGATGCTGGGATGGGCCAGGGAAGGTAGAGACGTGTTCTACGGCCCCCTGGGGCAGTGACTGACGGCCCCGGGCGCTGGAATGGTATCCTAGGCTGTGGGTAGGGCAGGGCGAGCCCTGGAGATGGGCAGGGACATTAGGGCCCGAGCACACTCAGGGTGTCCACAGACAGTCAAAGGGCCAGAGGCAGAGACAAGAACTGAAAACAACTCCAATAAATTCTAGTTTCATGATCTGTATTGTCATTTTTAAAGAAAAGATGTTTAATGGTAATAAAGAATTGATACACATGTTGATTGCAAAGGACTATTTAAGAACTTATTCCTCCTCTAGGGAGGAGCATGTCCTCAAGTTCTTCCATGTGAATCCCCACTTGTCATCAACAGTTGTTTTTTAATCCACAAATCTGTAGAGCTGTAGAATCGAGCTTTGCTAAGCAACTTAGCATAATTTTTTGAATATAATTCAACTGGCTTGATCAAATAATTCATGTGACTTGGGTACCTGTAGTACACTTTTCAAGTGTACTTTTCAAGTCTTTTTTTAATCTTCAGAATTTCTTCCAAGGATGGACCAGAGTTTAATTTATAGAAAAAAGTTTGGAGAGCCAATATCTGGGGCTTTGGCATGTATACACATATACTTTTAGTCTATAATGTAATCATAAAGGGGTTTTGACCCTGCCACATGTAAATGTTTTGGGCTTCATTCTGATCTTAGATGAAGCACGTATCAGATACAGTTATCATCATGCTATAAATATATCTCTATTTTCTATAAAATAAATGTCAGGCCTGGTATACAATCTGTCATTTGTAATTCTGAGTCCTAAGAGATGTCTCTAGACAAGTAATATAGATGCTGCAGAGATATACACTCTAAATTCATCTCCAGAGCACAGGCCAGTTATAGGTGCTCCCCACAGACTGAGAAGTAATTGGACTGAAAACCATTAAAATGCAACCATATTAAAATGTGCTCTGCATTACCTTTCAAACACACAAAGATATATAATGAGACATCTAATAAGACTCTGAAGACTAAACCACAACACCACATCTATTTTCACAGCAGTTACACAAACTGTGGTTAAAGCAGAAGTAAATTTGGATGTGTCCTCTCCCATATAGTTGCAGTTGTTAAGCCTTTGAATGTCATTTTAAGCTGTTATTTAAAAAAAAAAGAGAGGAATGAAAGGGAGCTGTTAACATTTGTAATGTCAGTTTTAGAAGTCTTTTTTATGTTTATGGTGTTCCTGGCTTAGGTACTGTATAAACAAGTCCTGTCCCCAAATAGAATCCTTACCCACATTCAGCCAAAATCACAATGCTTTATAAGTTCACTGGATTATTTCTGTATTCAGAGGAAGGCACTTGTCAATGGGACTTAAGTTTATGCTTGAAGTTAAACATATGTTTAATTATGGTCCCAAATGAGGACTTAAGTGGTTTGTTACAGCATAATCTAGTCATGTTCATATTATGGTGCTAAATATGTCAGAAGTGGCAGTCTACCTATTCTGGCTGAATTTCTATAGGTACATTCAGTACTTAGGAATAATGTCACAAAGTCTATGCATGAGATTCTTTCTCAGCACTTTGAACATTGTGACAGAATTTGAAAAGCATAAAAAAACAGAGCATGATGATAACATGTACAGATTCATCTCTTGCTACAAGTGCGATGGTTCCTGCTGTGGAATTTTTAACTTGGACAAAACCTAATGTGTTAGTTACCTGGCTCAGCTATCTTGAATGTTATAAACTGACTGCTTTCTCTCATGCAGCTTCCCTAAAGCAGTTATGTTAAGATTCACATCAAAGATATCCTGTTAGGAAAAATATCCACTTTTGATTCTTGCCCTCTTCCAGCTACCAAAGCTTTACCCAGCTAGTCTGTAGAAACTACATGTTAATTTTTTTTATTTTCATGGTTTGACAGACTGCACTGCGTCTGTCCAGACAGAAGAATTAATGAAATGAAATATCTTTGACAAGATTTGCCAGCTGGTTTTGACTGCTGCATGGCAGTGCAAAACTGCTGTAAAAAAAGCAATTGAAGAAATTTATGGCAGCTCTGTATCATCAGAGCAATGCAGCAAAGACAAAATCCACTGCTGAGCCTGACCTTGGCATATTTCAGATAATTTTTATTCTTCATATCATCATGTAACTGTTTCTTACAGAGATCCTGACTATAGAGATCACGTTTAGTATCACATTGGTGGTAGTAGCCTCCGTCCTATATAATTCAACTGACCTACCACCCATTACACTAATCCTAAGTAAGGTGACAGAATCTCCTATAATCAGATCCATTCTAGTTCATGTTGTTTATTTCAATGGAATAAAAATTAATTTTGGAGGGAAAACCAAGCCTAGTGAGTCATACCTCTAAATGGTCTGTCCATCGTTGCAGCTGCAGTTTTGTACCAGATCATAGGCATGCAATCTCTATTGTGCAAAAATCATCTATGAAAAGATAGTTCTCAATAATGGCAAGTACTGGACAATATCCTTAAGGCTGTAAAAGTGAAATGTTAGGTACTTAAAGACCTTACTCTGTGAAACACTTTCTTTTCCTAAAAGCTGATATTTTATTTGTTTTGAATGCAAGACAAAACATTAGGAAAGGCCTGGAGGGAAGTCTAGCACACAGATGACTAGTAACTCCCTCTACTATTGGAGGAAAATATGTTTTGGTTTCTTTCTCCTTGGTCAAGTAAACAGATAAATACATTTCCCCCGGCTTCCAGTACAGCAAGTTAGCAGTTACAGAAGAAACCTTTCAGTTTTGATTTCCTGTCAGCTTTACTAACAAATGACCACAGAGTACAGTATTCTCTTGGTGTGTTTTTTATAGACTCTGTGCCTTAAAAGGAGTGTTTCTGAATGAAATCACTGTATGTTCTCATTTGGAGGGGTTGGTGTGTTTTCTGTATGCAGCACGTTTCACCTTTCAATGAATGTGGGAAAATGATAGGAAGGATTTGGCCTGAAAGAGAACATTTAAAAAAAAAAAAAAAACTTCTCTTCTTTTGATCTTCACCTCCTAAACTGGGGCAAAAAGACTGACTAAATTCAGATACAGACATAAACTGGTTCAGGCCACTTTTTTAATCTGCCCATAGCAGGCAGAAAAAACAAACCAAACCAGCTCCATGTGCAAAGGGCTGATCTCAGGGAAGTCAGTGGCATGCTGCTGGGTGATTTCAGTAGAGTTTGCTGAAATTTCTCCCTTGAAGTTGAATTTCTTCTCATAGGTCGATCTTCCATAGAAAATACCTGACAACGACAAGGGTCGTGAGCTGTGATCAGAAGCTGTGTGGTTCCTAAGCTCCTCAGTGGCCACTCCTATGGGCTGGGACCTACAATTATTGCCCTGCTTTCTCACACCTAAAATTCACTGAGGGTAGCCCCTAACCTTTTAATTTGTCTCTACAGAACTTCTCCATTTCAAGCCAGGCATCAATTCACTACTTATGTGCAGGCAGTAGCCCATCTTGATGAGCAATCAAATACCTACGGTATGAGCACAATCTTTTCTAACATTTTTTCTCTTTTCCAGAGTGAGTGTTCTTTTTCTGCTCTCTCACACACCACAGAGCTCTGTCTTTACAGGCATGGTCTCTGGAGCTAGTAAGGCAAATAGAAATGCCACTCCACTCAGTGCTTTTGCTATATTTTTTCTTCAATATAGGTATGCCTAAGTAGCCCTTTGCTCTGTATTTTGCAGAAGGAAAATATTCTGCAGTGAAGTGCTCAGTACTGTTGCTGAATCTGCACTGAGGGATGTAGACAGTGGTGTGGAGCTGGGGGGAGAGGAGGAAGAGAGACAAAATTACTTCATCACTTCCACCCTTACAGAGAAGATAATGAGGAAAGCACTTTCCAAATAGAGAAAGTGAAGTGTCTTCAGACAGCTAAGGAGGCCAAAAAAAACGCCAAGAGAGGAGTGAAGAGAAGAACATTCCAAAAAGCTGTCCTTAACAGACCATAAATCTTACCCAGTGGACAGTTCAAACACATCACTTGCACCAGCCCTACTCTTCCCTGTTTATTTTCTTCCTGTCAGCATTAAAATAGAATAATAAAGTACCAAACAAACAAACAAAACAAACAAGAAAATAAGCAAGAAAACCCAGTAGAAAAGAAAAAGAATTGCAGTCCTTGTCTGTCAGCAGTGTTGAGGAGTCCCTTGGATCACACTGTGCTGCAGCCTGTGCAAACACCACTGCCTCGCCACGTCCGATCCAAGAAAAGAATTCATAAACTCTTCTTAAGTGACTGAAGTAACCATTCAGAGGCATATGGGAATGCCAAGACTATACTTAAATATTTAAAAGGGAAGCACATCCAAAACTTTTGTTTTATGCTCAAGTGAGGTGTCTTCCTGTAAGTTTTGGCTGCCCAAGCTCACATCAGCTTCACGGATTCCTTCCTGCATTTAGTTAGAAACTGCTTTAAAGGTAAGGAGCGTTTTATGCTCCTGAAGAATTTGTCAGGGAAATGGGAAGAAAAGTCCATCCTCCCCCGTGTGGAGTGGGAAAGACAGGAAACCCTGCTGCCAGTTTTGAAAGAGAATGCACAATCCATACCCAAATAGGCAGGGAAATACCTCTTTGGAGGAAACCACACAGAGCGGGAGCCTGGGGAGGTAAGCGAGCAAGCTGGAGGGAAAACAAATGGACTTTGGTTGGAAACCAGCCTGGTCTCTGTCAAACATACCACTAAAACTGACATGTTCCTGCAGACTAAGTTGGTAAGAGCTGCGTGTCATGATGGGAAAAAGTACCCATAAGAAAATTTAGTAGCTTTAACGCAAAGGCCAGCTAAAGAAAACTGAAAAGCCTTTCCCCCCCACCCCCTCCCAAGCATGTATATAAACCAGGCAGGAATGTAAGGCTAAATAAAAAACTTCAGGAGAAGGTTAAAGGAATTAATGCTCAAGGATTAGTGTTAGGGAGTTATATGAACTAAAATGTTGTTAACACTAAGTGGCATCAGAGGGGATTGAAGAACACCGTGCTTACAAATACAGCCCATCCTCTCTGCTAAGATAAAGTGAGAAGCTGGCCTGGAAAACCCATCCAGAACTTTAGAAGAGACTCCTAACCAAATTAACTAAGATAACAGCCCAGAAACAGCTCCAGTAAGGAAACAGGTTTCTACAGGAAAAATATTTGGGTTTAAGACAGCTTTAACATTAAGGCCAGCCTCTGGTGATACCTAACAAAATTAAAGTGGAATAAAAGGGAAAAAAGCATCCAGAAGGGTCTCCAAAGGCCTGTGCACCATTTCAATTAGCAGCGTAGATGCAAGTGATTAGTATTGATACCCTAGAGGGTTTGAGCATCATAAGAGCCAAGAATGAGCTTTTTAATTCCTAACTTTTGGGGCATTCACATGCAGATTATAGTTATATTGATGGGTCCAAACCAGTACACAGCTGGCTGAACACTAATCAGGTCTACTTGTCTGCTTCCAGGACAATAAACACCAATGCCAGAGCTTCTACATTGCTTCAGGCAGAATAGATACATGTGTATAAGCATACATGAACACGCATACACACAAAGACATATGTAAACACGCTGCCACTGCAGAACCAGTAAGATTGGTTTGGATCCAACAAGTCTGGAGCATGGGTGAAGGAGCTGAGGCACATAAGACTTTTTCTCTCAATTCAGGCTTACACTACAGAAGTTTGCCATCACAAATGTACAAATTCAGGATGCCAAAAATTCGTACTGTCACTACTAAGCTTCCCCTTGTTATTCTTGGTTATTAGGCAAAGTGCGAGAAGTGCCCCTGGTAGGAAGTCCTTTCTTCTCAGGTTTTCCTGTTCCTATACTAAGTCACTTCAGTTAGCACAGCTCTGGGGGACAGGGAAAACCCCTGGTTATAACCTATTTCCTGAAGTATCTGTGTAGACCAAGAAGTTCTGAATTAGTCAGCTAGATACCATCGTGAAGGCACTGTGTGCATTTGTGTGGGAGTGGTGTGCATTTGTTTGTGTGTCCATGTATAATTTCTGTGCTTTAGTGCTCAGTCACATCAAGCCTCTGGCAATGTAGGGATGGTTTGGTATAGAGGGTTGTGGAGCACCTCCCCAGGGATAGGCAAGTCTCGCTGATGTGGGATGTGTAGAAGCCATCTAGCCCACTAGCGTGTTCCTTTCCCTGTGTTAATGTACTTGATGGGAAGCTAGGAACATCAGTGTGGATAGTTGAAAGCTGGTATCTGAATATTTCAGGACTGCAATGAGTTTTCACCTCCTAAAGGTACTCTTAGAGACGTATTCTGAATATGTTCAACAGCAAAAATTAAGGCTATGTGGGGACTTTGCCAACAGAAACATACACTTCAAAGAACTGTAGGATCAGGCAATAATTGGGATTCAGCTGCCTCATGAGGATGCATAGCAATGAAAACCAGAGGTTTTCAAGTGAATGCTTAATGCAAATCTTCCACAGCTTACACTGACTNCCTTATTTTTAATAAATTGCCATGAATTGCACTTTCCTGTATATATTTTTTCTCCCAGTAGAATATATCAAATAACCCAATTGAGGACAACACTAGCTTAAATAGACACAACTTGAGATATCTCAAGCAAATGCCAACATCTCTCAGGCTCTGAAGTGGTATAGTTTTTTTCTCTAGTGGAGAGTTTTTCTGTAAGGAATTCCCTAAGGAATGTATTATTATGTGTATAAAACCTACATTAATAGTAACCGCATCCATCATGGTCTTT
>VYZW01044435.1:40688-53390 GCA_013401315.1 Balaeniceps rex | reverse complement strand
TTTCATATTAAGTGCTGCAGCAGCACCTAGGTTTGTGCAAGCTATTGGTCTCCTTTGCATCATCTTATGTACGACCAGTAGTATTAAGCGACACAGTGAGGGAAGCTCTTTCCTGAAGTATAAAGTGTATTAAAAGAAATATTTAAAATTCCAAGCCTCTCATACTGAAATCGTAAAGAACTACAAACCACTTGGCAAATATTCATGTTTAGGTTAAGCACACCTTTTCCACTGCAAATATACTCTCTCCGTGATATGCTTAGGCTGTTCTCAGTGCAGAATTCCATCAGGAAGCTCTTGGGGAGACTCAGCAGGATCACAGCATGGATTTGTTGTATCTTCCATTTTATGTGCAATTCTGCTATTGGACACATGAAGATCTTTAAAGTACCAGTCCTCTTTACTCTACACACTAAAATCCCTCACTGAAATTAGAATTGGGAGCCTAGCAATGGGGTTCCAAACCTTCTTCTTTAAAAAATAAATATAATGCTAATTAAGTTGTTGTTTTTTATAAAATACTTTATTAAGAATAATAAGAGTAAACAAGGTTACAAAAATACCAACTTTATTAACTAATGAAGATGCCATTAATTACAGAAGATTTGTAATACAAGTTATAACCACAGTGTTCCCTTTTCATTAGGCATTCAGCTAGTTGTATTTAATGGGAGCATTATTTTTCCCACTTAAATATGAAAAAATACTCTTATCATACACTGAATTCCACAGGCAGCTCCCTGAAGTTAGATCCCATGCAGGGAAACACCATACATAAATGCCCAAGAACATGTTTAAAAAGGAACACTGTAAAATTTTAGGGTGAAAAGCCATGTTAGTTCCTGCCAGCAGCCCCAACATTCATAAAACAATAATATACCAGTGCACGTGAGGGAGGAAGCAAATAATTGATAAGGAAACAAGGCTAACCAACCGATCCAATAGGCTTCATACAGGTTCCAGGGGGGTCAACTAGTTTACAACCAGCCTTCCAGAAGGATGGCGATAAAGCCTCACCTCCTGTTGCAGTTGCCGTGGAGTTGAGAATCTGTGTGCTTTTCAGTGTACAAGGATGTATGTAGTTCAGTGCACGGCCATAGGGAAAAGCACTGAGCAACTTTCAGCCCCCACTCTTTTGACAATCACATTCACTGATTTCAAGGGACATTTTGCCTGAGTATATTTTGACCCTCAGAGATATATTTGGACCCTCGTCTGAAAAGCTCTAACTCAAGTGAGTAGCTCTGTCAAGTACATTGGCATTACCTGCAGCAAGGGTTTGCAGAATGCCTCAGAGAATTTTAATCTTAAACTAGAGAAGAAGATTTCAGCAGTAGCAGCAAAAATCTAGACCAGTACATTCCCAATGAGAGCTACAGTTTCTCTGAGGGTCATGAGGTTTATGAGAGACAAGGAGACAGGGAAAAAAGCTTTTTTAAGGGAAAAATGTTTTCATTAATGAAAAGAAGAAGCATCAGCCAGTTCCAGTGCCCAAAGAAAATCAGTAATTAGGTCAAACTAACTTCAGTACCACAAAATCAGCTCTTAGGTTTTAATTCCAAAATTTTTTTCTCCAGTTATTACACTTTTCAGAGACCAAGGATTAGTTACAACAAGGAGAATGAAGATGAAATTCAATGGAGTTTAAGAATGTCCTTAGATAAGAATTCAAGCTCTGTACCCTTTAATTCTAATATAAACAAAATCATATCTACGAAGTAAAGTCCAGATCTCACTGAAGTTAGTAAGAGGCTTTCCAACAATTTAGATGGGCAATAGATCAGGTTCCTTTGTTATTACAGAGAGAAAAATGTTAGAACAGTGAAAAAAAATCTATAGAGTGTCCTTTCTTAAGAGAATCCTGTAGTTATAACAGTTGCCTGGTACGGTACCATTGGTACCAACAAGAAATATTCACAGGAATAAATGAAGTACAAATTCATTACCACATATCATTAATCTTCTCTTCCCTTGCTCTTCAGAGTCTCACGTGCCCTCCATACTGAGATAGGGAGAGCAAGAGCACTGATGAGCAAGTGCATACAAACATGTTAAGTTCTGGAGCATCAACTCTGCACAATTTATTTTACTGAGGCGCTGCCCAGAACAAACAGGTAAAAATCCTTACACGTTGTCTAANCTAAAATATTTTAGGATTCGATTTTTTTTAGATAAACATAACAAAATGCCTGCAAATATAATACAGTGAGGACATAACAATTCTTAGAATACAAAGAGTGAACATGGAGTTATATATTTTATCCACATTCTACTTGTGACTGAAAACAAAACTCACTTGGAGTTTTTCAAAAGTCTCTCTTAAAAAGTTAATCCTTTCAATAAGATATGGTCAGTACATACTTAGTAAGAATACACTCTTCACATACATAGCAATAATTAACTGTAAATACAACAGGCTAAATCCTGCCCTCTTTAGGCCTGGTAAGAGAGACCAAAAGGAAGCATAAAACCTTCAGAGGCAGCCAGAATAGATCAAGACAGACTGTCTGCGTAGCATCCACAACCTCAGATCCGCTGTACAGAGAAATCACATCTTGTCCAAAGAGACTATGTACATCAGGAAGAATTTCAGAAGCTCTGCTTGCTGAAAGATTTCTTCCTATGTGCCAGTAGAATCTGCGGGATGCTTGACACAAATCTCAGCAAGCCAAGCCACTTAAGCATGGGCTGAAACTCATCCCAGTTCACCAGGAGTTGTAAGCATATTTGAGTCCCACTGAAGTCAAAGTGCACTGCTGAAGAAAATAATTTGGTGAGTCAACATGAGGGCTGCCTCCCAAGACAGCTCCCCTGAAGTGGTTACTTTCTGCCAGGGCAGAATTCAACCCTGCGTCTTCTGAATGAAATGTCCTTTTATATGTCTACACCATGATGTCAGCTTAGCGGCTATGCAGTTAGATATGATACACAGACCATAAAATTTGCTACTGGAAACATATAGAATTACATAGTCACAAGTGAAGTAACAGTGCAGTTACTTATGCAATTACAGGTACAGTAGTAAAACTAACAATCGGATATATGTTGTATCAGTTTTCCAGAAATTACAGGGCAACTGGTGCCACCTATAACAACATATTTGTATAATGCTTCCAGCCATAAAACTAAATGCCTAAAGGAGAACAAGCACTTTTCATAGATGCTGATTATTTGTTCCCTTCCCTTGTCAACATAAAGGAAAATGATGGTTCTACATACAGGCGGGAAACAAACCACTAAACTGTTGGTGATGGTTTCCATATTACATACAAGATCATGTCAATCTCTGCAATAATTTTATTACCCTGAAAGGTATTATACAAAGCATATAATTTTGTCCAAATCTAGGTAAGTTTTTATTAAAGGTCTTAAGTCTCTGAAAAGACTGTTAATGTTTAACTTACTTTTCCCAGTATTAAGTCTCTCAGCCAGGTGCCAGACTCGGCTATTTTTTTCCCACTGTAAATACAGAGTTACTTTCATGAAATAACTAGAATCAACTGAATTTTTAATACTTGTCTGTTGAGAAAGATTTGCGCATTTGATTGAAGTTTTTTTTTAATGGCCAAAATCTGCCAGTAGCTAATCAAGATTAATTTTTCAAACTGTATGAAATACTCTCTTTAGCATTGTAAATTCACAGTTATTTCTGGGACTGACTTTAAACAAATGATCAATAGTTTGCTAACCAATCCACTTCTGTGTCTCTTCCCTCATCCAAAAGGGTTTTTGAGATATCTGTTAGGGGACCACATACACACAGAAGGAAGGGAGCAAGTGCAGAACTAGAGTCTATAAGCACTGTGTAAAAGGAAGTGATATTGACTTCTATGAGAACTCTGCTTATGGCAGGCTTGTCAAAGTCCATCGATAATGAAAAGATTAATTTCTGAAGAGATTATTTTTAATGAAATATTGACATCTTTGACCTCTTATAAGCAGGGAAGAGAAATATGATCATATATGCTGTTCTTGACATATGCATATATCTCTCAGTAGGGCTTTTGTCATATATGAAGAGAAATATATGGCTCATAGAAAGAATAAGTGTGTTAAATAAAACTATAATTTGTTTCTCCTTCTAAGATAATCTGAAGAGCAGCATAAAAGAGGTCATATGATTTATTTCTACAAAACCATTTATCATCCAGTAATAATAACTTTGCAAAATTGTTTACCCATTCAAGTATCTTCAGGAGATATGTCACCATACTTGCATATACTGTAAGCCACTCTAACATTTATAAAACAACACTGATAGACAAAAACACTAAAACCAGCCATAAATATTAAAAGAAGCTCAACAAACTTGACTGTCAAGTAGTTAAAAAATTGTTGATCTTTACATTACACATTAATTCCATGTTGTCCAAAATCTTTCTTTGAATGGAAGTTGTTGAGTTTTTCAGGGTTTTCTGTAGGTCATCATAATCTTGTGTAACCACCGGGAGTAATATGAGACCCGAACAAAAATCCCAGGACGGTTTCGAATGGCACATCCGCGGCCAGGAACAATGACACCAACTACTATCTTCAGCCTGTTTTGTTCACAAACCAAGGGACCACCATAATCTCGCTAGGAAAAAATAAAGAATGTCACTTCTCAAAATGCTTCAAGACACAGCTCCCACATATCTCTTACTGACTGGTTTCTTTTGGGGATGACTGTCCTGGTTTCAGCTGGGTCAGAGTTAATTTTCTTCCTAGTAGCTGGCATAGTGCTGTGTTTTGGATTTAGTATGAGAAGAATGTTGATGTTTTAGTTGTTGCTAAGTAGTGCTTAGACTAGTCAAGGACTCTCTTTTTCAGCTTCCGATGCTCTGCCAGGTGCACAAGAAACTGGGAGGGGGCACAGCCCAAGATAGTTGATCCAAATTGACCAAAGGGCTATTCCATACCATATGACGTCATGCTCAGTATATAAACTGGGGGGAGTTGGCCGGGGGGCAGCGATCGCTGCTCGGGGACTGGCTGGGTGTCAGTCGGTGGGTGGTGAGCGGTTGCATCACTTGTTTTCTTTTCCCTGGGTTTTGTTTGTCTCTCTCGTTCTCCTTTTCATTGCAAGTGTTATTATTATTATTATTATTATTATTATTATTATTATTACTATTATTATTATTATTTTATTTCAATTATTAAACTGTTCTTATCTGAACCCGCGAGTTTTCTTACTCTTGCCCTTCTGATTCTCTCCCCCATCCCACCGGGGGGGAGGGTGAGCGAGCGGCTGCGTGGTGCTTGGTTGCCGACTGGGGCTAAACCACGACAATGACCTAGCTCAATGAACAAGCAATAGAGTTATTCTTGCCATAGGACAAAAACAAGCTTCCAACATGTTTTTCACAACCAGAACTTATGTGAACCAATGTCAAGGTTGGCCTTTGACCTTTGGTTGCTTCCTATGCAAATTAAACCCTATCATCCATCTTTACTAGAATCCATGTGATTCTAGTGACTTCAGTATACCAGATCTTACTCTCCTCTTTCAGCTACCTGCAAGCATAGTATTTTTTTATGTGCATATAAAACAGATGAGCAAAAAGTGAGTTGACTGATAAAAATCTTTGTTGTGATAACAGGCTTTGCATCAAAGACTACTGACAGAGCCAGGTTAATATCCTTCTGTCAGTCAATCATGTTGCAAGGCTCCAGGATGAGAATCTATGTGTACTAATAGGAGGGGGGGTATCAGGAAATCCTAAACATAATAAAAGGTAATATTTTGCAGACATATTTTTGAGACACAACTTGTTAGAATACTCTTTTTCATTATTCTGAGTGAATGAGACATCTATGCACCAACCAGTACATGCATTCAGTGAAAATTTGGAGTATGACCAACTCAGATAGGGGTCTTATTTAGCGCTAAAATATATCCAGTTTAAATTAGATTAAAATGGTAATTTAGATACTTTCACATAGATCTGGGACTTGAACATAGATACTGCAGTTTTTACCCAGGCAAAATGTATACTGAACCTAGTAAACTATCTGCAGAACTAGACAGTAAATGTTCATATCGGATAGTGAGACATTGTTTCAAAAAATAAAAGCTGACAATTAGCATTATATTCTCTCCGGATCACCAGAGAAACAACAATGCTTGACCTTTATTTGGTTTGGTTTTTTTTTTTCTGACTGACGGCAGAGTAGTTCCCACATGAACAATGAACTATGTCAGTACCATCAGAGCAGCTCATAAAACACTTTCAGGAGTGGAGTTTCACCTGCCAATCTGATTTTGTTTCTCTGCCTGTTCTCTGCTGAGGAAAGTAGCTTCAAAGGGAAACTCAGGGAACAGGAAACCATGCAATGATTAAGACTGATTGCTAATATTAATTCAGTCCATTTCTTCTTGCGGGGGAAAACAAAGTGCAGGATCCCCAGCAGAGGTTTCAGCAGACTTCCATGCAGATGTTTCATTTATAAACCTTGACGTGTCTAAGAGTTCATTTATGATTAAGTATTTGATTTTGAAGAAAATACTTTGCAATAACAAAATGATCCTTTGAAATATTAATAATAAATGCAAGAGGCCTCAGCCTGATGAAGACCTCATTTCCCCATGGTTTGGAATTACCCCTGGGCAGGGACAATTTCACTGCTTTTTTAACGTCAGTATTAGGAAATTGTCTATTCTACTCCAGATACTAAATGCATAATAATACTTATGACTGCCCTCCTTCTAGACATCATCTCATCAGGCAGATTTTCCACACAAAAAAATGATATCTTCCTGTAATAAATGATTTACAGCATTTCTCCTCAGATGCTTTTTCTCCATCATCAAAACTATTCCCAAGCAAAACTACTGTATCAAACTATACTTTCACTGAAGTAGGTCTCCTGTCCTCACTGATATGTTGCTCAGGCTGGATTAGGGATACCAAATGCTCCAGCCTTCTGACTAATACTGAACCTCAGTACCTTTTTGAATCTTTCTCCTTCTTTCATAACTTTATCAACTCTGTTGAGCAGTGACTTTGTATTTTACATGCAAGTCCTCATCTAACTAAGTAGTTAAATTTGCTCCAGCCTTTGCTTTCTACTCAATCAAAATATACTGCTGTTTTTAGCACACAACCCACTTTAGCCTTTATTATACAGAACACAAATTTATCTCAGTCTAGAAAAGTGTTTAATCACGTGAGTATATTTAACATTCATGTAAATCCTGTACTGGTGTGGTGGAATGGTGAAATTGAAGCAAACGAACATCTTCTTGGACTCTGGCAGAACATAGATCACTAGAAACACAAATCGTTTTCCAATGCAAAAGACCAAAATAATTTTTTGTGTGCAAGTTTAATGCAGAGAGGATAACTAAAAAAACCTTAGTAAATTATGTCTGGGAAAGAAATAGCCAGGTTGATGACTCCTAAGAATGTATTAGGAAATGTAATATTTACCTCACAAGGCCCAGCACCAATGGTTTCAGCCACAGCACAGATTTCTGACTCATTCACAGTGATCTTCCCTTTGAGATATTGGTTGCATTTCTCATTGCCCAAAATAAACAGGTTTGCTACCCGGAGAAGGCCATCATAGTTAATTACTAGGGTTGAAAAAAAAATGAGAACTTTATTCTATTTTAGGGGAAAAAAAAAATTGAAGATGCAGTCTGGATAAACTTAATCATGTAACTTCAGTTATTGTACTTTCTCTCCAGTACTCACATTTTTGTTCAGCCTCACTATTATCATGCATTTGTCTTTCGGATTTCTAATATTTGCTACAAATGAGATTTGCAAGAATTTTTTTAGTACACATGTCTGTTCAGTTCTCTGAGAATATCTGGAGAAGTTTTTTGTATTAGAAGAAAGTGCTAGGTAACTGGGTTTACTCTACAGACCACCACCAGCTTGCCCTGTCATGTCACAGAAATCAGAAAAAGTGAGCCTCAGAATGTTGTCACTCCCGTCAGTTGAGTGAGGATTTTGCTCCCTGCCTTAAACACAAGTTAATGAGTAACAGTGCCTGCCATGGCCTAGGGAAGGATGTGTGACTTGAAAAATACTGTAGCAGAGCAGAGTTTTTCTCGTTCTGTGCTGGCTCAGCTACACTGAATGACTTTGTGCCTGCAAGGGCAGAGCCACAGTTTTGTGCAATCTCCATTCATCAGTGTGAAGGTCAGGAAGCAGAAGCCCTGTGGAGCTTGCTCTTGTTCTGCATGTCGAAAGACAAGTCTGTACAAGCTGCGAAGATAAATAAAGGGCCTGGACCTGCCTGTTCCCTGCACAGCCATCAAAAGAAAATGCCAAGCTTGACCCTCACTGAATTGTATCTTGCTTTCTTGAATACAGAAAAATGGATGTAAGACTTCTTCCTTCCCTGACTAGGATACTGCGAGGATTATATTAAAGAGTGCATAAAATATAGCACAAAGTCCTTGGATTACAGATATTATGTATTTACTGTATTACATAACTCCACAACATTACAAATTCCTTATCAGTTCTCTTAAGTTAAGCTTTCCTGTGATGCTGCACTGTGCTCCAGCCTGACCTCCCTGTCCCTGAGACAGCCATTCCCCCCAGAGTATGGCTAATATGGCCATGCTGGGAACATCAAAGGCAGTCATCTGGGAGAGGGCTGGTACAGATTGTTTGCCACCCACAAAGAAATGCGGAGTAATGGTTACAAGAAGAGAGCTTCAGAATTACAGTCTAGTTTCTGCTCTGCTTCGAGGACAGCATGAGTATGTTGCTGCTGCTTACTCAGGGTCTGTGGCAAAATGACATTTGAGCACAGTAATTATTGGAGTAATTATTGTCAACTGGCAGCTATTAACTTTATCATCAACACATAATTAACCAGATATAGTATTTACCAGACTAAATAAATATCTATTCTCCCACATATTTGTATTTACTTCACACAAAAACTGTGTTTAATAAACGTTAGTAAGGTTGCAAAGTCAAGTACTCAAAAGTTAGGAAACACCAGACTTAGGGCTGCCTGTGCATCCTTAGTTCACTGTCTTTGTATATGGTAATTATATCTTTGATTACATGATTCTGTATTAGTTTTTCCACAGGGCAGCCTGCTTTGGGGTACAGAAAGAGACTGCTCAAGTAGATGAATCAGAATTTTTCAAAAAAGGGTTAGAAGTCTGCAAAATAATTCTGCCATATTTTTTAAACATGTAGAACTATTTTTCTCTAGTTCATTCTTTGAAATGTTTGAACCATTTTGCCTGTCGCTGAAACAAAAAAAAGAAAGGATGGACTAGTAGAAAATATTTCATATTAAATGATCTTAGATAAAATGCTCAAAGATTTACAAAACTAGGAAAAAATTGAAACTACATTTTATAACAAACAGTGTTGGACAACCATGGCATCAGGCAATACCGGCAGCCTCACCTATAATGACAAGAGGAAGTAAGCTGTCAACGTATTCATTTAGTTTTTAAAAATAGTTTCTTACATCCAGTGTATCCCCATCCATAAACACTGCAACTGGTCTTCTCTGGAATGGTACATCCAGAAATGGGCAGTCGGATTATTTCTACAAAATTTGTCAATATGGCAGGTCTGAAAAGAGAAAACAAATAATAGATATAATGGATTTTACTTAACCTTCTAAAATGTATCTTAAAAATGACGTTACATCTACTATAAACCACAGCAATTAAAAACTGTGCCGATTCTTTTCCTTTCTTTTCCGTCTTTGAAGAATATGATGGATTCTTCTACTTATTTTTTGTGCTACAGCTGTTAACTGTCAAAAGATTTCTTGAAATGCTGTCACCATTTTTATGTTATTTAACTTGGGTTTTCATCTTAAAAGTAAGTAATGATGGCATTTCATTTGAATATATAGTTTTGCTAATATGGAGAAAGTTTGAAAGCTCATATATACACAAGCATCTCAGTTACAATCTGGTGCTTAATCTATAAATTAAAACCTTATACTAGTCAGTGTGGGTTGTTTTTTTTTTTAAAAAAAAAACAAACCCAACAACAACAAAAAACCTCCCAACAAACCTAAACTTGTTTATTAGGAAAAAAAATGTAGGCATGATTTTTCAGAAGTAACATGTTTTCTGAGTAAGGTAGATAAACCTGCATTTCCATATATCAAATAAAACTTCTTACAATTGGAAGTTTACCACATGGAGACATCATCTGCAGTATCAGAGATAGTAGAGAACTGAATTTCCAAATCTTGTTTAGGAGAATCTCATTCATCAGTTGAAAATCCTGGAATTGGCAAGAATAGCTACTAACCTGCTAAGTTTCAGTAAGACCAAATCTGACCCTGAGGGGCCATATACCAACTGGGAGATATTCAGAACTTGTCTATGCTTCTCCTCTCCCTTTCCTTTGATATTATGGACTCCAAGCCAGGCTTTGTAGTCTTTCAAATCTTTGTACCTAAATGAGGCAAAGTTGGTTAGGATTTTGCTGAGTGTATAATAAAATAACTCAAAAAACTCTGCTTAGTATGGTTGTGCTAGAAGATCTTAACGAATACTCTTCACCAGAAATGGGTATATGCTGCCAACTGCTATTCCAAAATCAACATGCTCGGATGTAAGTTTTTGGTCTGAAGCCACTACATAATTTTATCTTTATCTGTTACTAAAATCTGATTTTTTTTCCTAATAGTATTCAAACATTTAGATCCTTGGACAGTACGAACCTTTGAACTTTTTGAGATTTACCCAAGTTTTTTATTTTATTCTGTCCAGCTAAGCAGAAGCATGAGATTATTTTCATAAAGAGGCAATTGTCTAACCATTACACTTGGAAAACATATTTATACTTCTATGTAAAATAGCCAGAGCTCTTTTAGATTAACAACAATAATAACAGAAAATACCAAGGTCCCACAGGACTTCTACATTAGAAAAACAGTGTTAAAGCCAAACAGGAGGGAAAAATGTTGCCTTTAAGTTGAAGAAATGTTGTGCTGATAAGTTCCTGAAAATAGATGTATTTCAATATTGCAAAGCTACAGACTACTGTACCGAGAAGGGAAACACTGCCTTGCTGTTAGAACCCACTCTTCCTTTATCAAAGTACCTCCACAGATATGCTTATTCCTGGGGAAAAAAAAAGGTGAAAAAGGAGAAAAAAAAATTAAAAAGTAATAGTGTTAGTTTCTACATAGTCAAAAACTTTAAAGAGCACTTTTGCTCCCTACGTATGTTTGCTGGTGAAAGGTAGCTGACTGACAGCCTGTGAAAATATGTTTCTGTCCCTTTGTTCTACAGTTCCAATACTTATAGTAGCATGACTTTGCAGAGATTTACTCCAATGTGTATAAACCAGGAGGAAAGAGAAATCCAGTTACTCTCTTCATTTAGTGGTTTCAAAGTTGAATTTATAATGAGAGACCTAAATTAAAAAAAAAAAAGAAAAAAAAAGCTACGCTAATTCTTTGTAATAGGAACTGGACTGAAACATTCAAGCAAGTCCCCAAACTGCCACCAGATGTAAACAACATTTAGTCATTATTCATGTAGGTATTATTCAAAGCATTGACCTCAAGGTGGAGAGCTCCTATTTGATTACCAGCCCTATGAGATTTCTGTCCCCACATACTTCAGTTGGAAACAATCTGAAATGTATGACATCCTACATGTGATTATAGAAAACCTGCAGCATAATATATCAAGTAAAATTAAAGCAATTAAGCATGACAGTTCTTTCAAAAATAAAGACGACTGTGGAATGCAGATTAATTAGTTTCCTTCTTTGTGCCTCCAAAATCACATTTATTTTCTGCAGCTCTTTGGAAAGTGAATCAGAATTGTCAGCAATTTGGGAAAAGCTTAAAATCTCACAATTTATAAATTCAAATCACACAAATGTTCAAAGCTTTGCAAAGAACTGCTGGAAGGAGCCCAGACTCTATATGGGGTTCAAAGACAGCAGAAAACACAGATGCTAGCCTCCTTTTTTTTTTTTTTCTTGGTATTTTGGTTGAGCAACAAAATGTCTGGTCCAAAAGGCTGGATTATTCTTAAAATATATATTCTGTCCAGTTTTATTATAAAAATGTCACAATCAGGAATATAAATGTGTTCTTGCATATTATGTTTGCATCACTAATTATCAAAAGGAATTTACAAGATCGCATCATCTGCTTCAGAAGATTGACTAGTGCACATAGGAAGGCTAAACTTATTATTTAAATGTGGCACAAATACAGACCTGATTCCATAAAATAGATTAAATTCATCCAAATATACTTAAATATACCTGGTAACAGAATTTGGACAGGATATATAAGAAAATATGTCATTGATTAATTTAACATTTAGAGGTGGGCCTTGGTTGCCAAATATGAATACAAGTTTCTAAGTATCACTAAGCCTTTACCACTGAGACATGGCAATTCCATTTTGAGGTGTACAGTTAATTTTTTTGCAGAAAGTCCTGAAGTCATTACGATTTTGTTTCAGACAACATTCTATTTGTTTCCTTGGTAACAATACAAAATAAAACTACATTTCTATGCCCACATGTAATACTTAAAAATATATTTTGCTGCTGGACTATTCTAGGAATCCTTTTTTCATAAAAGAATCTGCAATCATTTAAGCACTCAACTGCTTAATGGAATTTTGTTGCATAGCACAAAATCCAGGTTCAACTACCTTAACATTAGCTTACCTATCTAAGGGATAGGTAAGCTAATGTTACACCTTACCTGTCTAAAAGTTCCTCAAACATCAAGGCTGCTTTAAAA
>VYZW01044435.1:25232-40261 GCA_013401315.1 Balaeniceps rex | reverse complement strand
TATAATATACAGGGCTGATACATGAGGTATATCTCCTGTTACACATTAATGATTCACACTTCCAGCTGATGAGTTATGAATGAGAGTAATGAACATAGGAAACAGTAATTCTGTGTTCTGGCTTTTACACAGTAGCAAAGTAAGATCTGCCATAATGTAATACATATTTCCAGCTGTACATTTTAGGGTCTTGTTTTACAGAATGAAAAGGATTTCTGTATAGCTGCTACTTATTTTTTTAATACAGAATACATTTCAATTGCATGCAAAGATATGAACAGAAAGCTAAATATGACACGGGTATAAATCCACTCACAACTAAATGCACTGCTGTTNACTCACAACTAAATGCACTGCTGTTAAAATGAAAATATTGATATGAAACTCAATTTTTTTGTAACAGCCTCTAAAATAAAGAGTTTAATGCTGTATGCTAAGCCAACATTATGAAAAGGCCTGCAGTAATGCTATGAATGCTTTACAAGCTCATGTGTGTAAGTTAGTGATAATGAAAATATAAATATTTCACTGATGGAGTGAATACTATGGAATCACCTGATGTTCCAGGAATGCTGATTTTCTGCTTTTACAGAATTTAACTGCAATCTAGAGGTATTCTTATTATGGTCAACATTTTCTACAGTTCCAAAACAAATATTCTAGCAGAAATATTTTCTTTCGAATCAAAGTGATAGTTACCTGTATGTCAAACTAACCACCCATCCTTCGTTAGTTTGTGTTGGGATTCCATTTACAACTCTCAAATGTTTTGTTGAGGCACAAGGAATGACAGTATCTGAAAGCAGGTCCAGAGATCACATTTTACTAAAAACAGCGGTAGGAAACCTGTACAGTTGCACATAAGGACCACAAGAAGGTCAATATTTATTATGGATTAACTTTCTGCGGTAATGAAATATATTTCTAGAGCATCAAAACTACTTCAGTGAAGCTAGGTCAGTCTATATTAATATTCATAGGGAACATAAAATACATAGATTTAATTTTTTTTTTTTTAGATTTACATAGTTATAAAGCAAACATTGAAAATCATTACCATATTTCACCACTGGCAAGACAGGACATTGAAAATAGATAAAGGAGTATAATAAAGCTGTTCTACATTTTCCTCTTGTAAAAGCAATTTTTCAAAAGCTGCATGTTTTTTTGTATCTTTAACTGATCTTTCTCTTGTTTCCCAATCAGAAAGAAAGGGTTAGTCTTAGAGGCTACGATACATGCAATGCATGGTACATCTACAAACTTACTTACCATCCAAACTGGTTGTAGTAGGAGTTGTATCACCTTCACCTAGACAGACACATAAGATAGTCATAATACAAAATTAAAGCACATCTAAAAATTGAATAGAGTAAAAATAAACAGCAAACAGCATATTGTTAATTTTAATAGTTTACAAAGTTTTAAAATTCAATGATTTCTTTAATACTCTGCAAAAGCACAGTTTGGTAACGATTAACAAGAAGGCAGAATTTCATTCCAATAGAGTGAAATAAGAATTAATCATTTTGCAAGAGGAGTTTCAATTTTTCTTCTTGAAGAAGTCACGTGATTAAATCCAAATCAGATTTAATGAAAATTTCTAATTTCCTTAAAAACCTTTGAAACATCGAAAGTCCTTTTATGTTGCTATCAGCAAAAACTTATCCTTATCAAAATGTGTTCCCCAAAATCTGATTTGGTACTTCCATCTAGTGCAAGTCAAAATACAGTTACAACAAGGTTGCTTAAACTTGGTTGAAAATTTTTGCCTTAAGTGAAGTCTTCAGAGTGACCCAGTGTTATGATCTAGAGGTACATGTGTAGCTATTGAAAATTTGCACAGGCAAAATTTGAACTCTCTCATCCAACTAGATTTCCATCATTAAGCAAATATATATATATAAAAAAATATATAAAGATATACAGTTATATACATAGTTAAATTTCCATGTGTATGCATACACATATGTATATGTGTCTGTCTGTATGTATACATATAAATGTATATATAGTGCAGTTTGAAGAGACCAGTTAAAGGCACCAAGGAAGTACACTTGGGAACTGCCAGCATTTTGTCTGTACTGGTTAAGCTGGTTATCAGTACCTGAGTGAGCTACTAGTAGTTTAATACTAGTCCATACAAGTTACAACTGTAAAACAGACATATTCCAGCTCTGGAGTTTGATTCCAGAAATCATAATACTCACCATTGCCCTATACCCTACAAGTGTTTGCTATGAATATTTCCTTAGGAATTCATAGATCCAGATAACGAACTCAGAGTGAGTGAATAAAATTTGTATTTCTTCAGCTGTTGTTCTTTATCTACATTGACACAAATAAACTTTTTCACAGTTTGTTTATTCTTCACATAGATGCCAAAATATCACCTGAGACTTCAAATACCACCTCTTAGAGATGCTGGAGTTCAGACTAGGTGGAAAGGTAGCAGATTGCTGCTAGGAATGAATGTAACATTATCCTTAACCTCTAGAGATCACAGACATGCATTCAAAAGCCTGATCTACCATTTAAATGTTCTCCATGGATAGACAGCACAGTGATTTAGAAATAAGAATTGAAAAGAAAAATTTTGAACATAAATGTGAATTGCACATCTTTCGCATAAATCTATCTTTTTCTACTTAATGTCAGTTTACTACTGAATTCCCTAGGATTTTTAATTCTGTTTATTTAAGCTCTTTAGATTTTAACATGCAGCTTTGGAGGAGTGATGTTCCTAATTCTTGCCAGGAGTTAAATCATCCCATAAACATCCAAAAGCAGAATTTAATCTATATAGCACATATATATTTCAGCATATATATAGTGAGTTATCCTAAACTTACAAACAAATACAGATCACATAAAGAGACTATGAAGCTTGTAGCAAAGAAGATAACTGTCCCTGGGTTTCTTGCGGCCACAGCCAGCGTTCTGACCACTAGACAATTCTTTGTCTCCGTCCAGCCCTAATTCAATAGCTAGATCTGTTGGAAAATGTTTGACCATCTGTAATAGCTCTTTTATGCTTCTTGTGCATAAATAAGCCTTGAAATCTCCAAGCTGGTCAAGGAAAAGGACCCCTTGTTCATATATTGCACAAGCAGCTTCTGTCCATTCCTTCTCAGTCACGCACAATTGATTCTTGATAGAATTACACATCTTCTGCTGCCACGAGTGACAACAGAAAGGTATGTATACGCATGTGACACCATGGCTTCACTGGGACTGCACAGCTGACAATGCCTGAGGCATACCAAGTACTCACATCGAGAAATAGGGCAGTAATCCCAGGGAACGAGAGGATCATCTGTGTAACACCAGGGACCATGAAAATCATCATCTGGATTGCGGCAATAGTTTTTCTTCAGTTTACTAACATCTGGTTCTCTGAATATTTGTATATGCCTACAGGGAAAAAAAAATTCAAAGTGCTGAAAAGCTTTATACTATAGCCCAAATTTTCAAAGGTTAAATGTTGCTTTGCTCCACATTGTAATATTAGCTGATTGAGAAGGCTACAGGTCAGGGTTTAGGGCTAGTTAAAATCAAGGGGAAGATGAGACCCAAATATTTGCTGGATCTGGGTCCAAGTTTCCTCTGGTTGGTATTTTAAGCAGTGTCCACCGGACAGCTGGGAGGTTTCTAGATCTCCCACTTGAGCTAAAATCCATGAATACCCTGAGGAGGGACCTTTACACTGATTAGAAGAGCATCTGTGTTGCCTTCAGCAAATCTGCAGTCCTCTCTGGGAGCACAGGTACCTTCTCCCTGCAGATTAACAGCATGAGGGAGCACTGAATCTGCAAAGATAGCAGAATCTCAGGCAAAGGAAAGACAAACGTAAGAAAGGAAGAATGAGCAGCAGGCAAGGAGAGGGATGAATGGCTCAGACAAACTGCAGTGATAGGTCACCTAAGTTGCAAACCTACACAAGGCACTTTAAAGGTGAAAGTTTGGGGTGACAATCTGAAGCAAAGCTGTTTTTTTCTGGCTTGTCAGAAAGAAGCATACAGGCTTCCTAAGTTACAGCCGCACAGCCCTTTTAGTTCATAACCAACCATGCATGCTGCTTCCAGCACACCCATCACCCAGAGTAACTGCTGAAGTGAGACAGATAACTCCCCAAAGAAGTTCCCAGATGGAAAATTTGTGGGAGTAAGAGAAGAAAGGCTGATCTGTGCTCAAGATTATATGAATGCTATTGCATCAAGCATCCAGTTGGTTCAAGCTGTCTCATTCACAGTTAATTGAAGATTTATCAGAGCTCTCAGAAGTCATGAACTTAAACGTCTGCCTCCCTTACATGGAGAGGACACTGGAATACGTATGCTGTCTCTGACCCTGTGTAGGGAAAACCACATATAGTCCAGTTGGTGATTCCAGACAGTGCCACTGAAATCTGACTTTTGCAATACAGCTTCCCCAAAGGCTGACTTACTGACTTACATGCCTTCACCTGACTGACCATCAAGTCAGCAGCAGGAATCAGGGACAGCCAAATTCCAGAGGGCAACAGATAATATGCTGGGCACTATGACTGTGGTGATCATGAGCACTAACTCAAGAACAAGTACCAAAAGTAATATAGACATAATCACATCGACTTGAGAAACTAAAGGAAAACGAAGGGAAAACTGTTTCCATCTGGGCCACTACTGTGTGTAATATCTCATACATAGCAAAATTTTTGATGAATCTCTGTCTTTGTGCAGTACCTGGAAGTAATTTTTCTTGTCACTCCTGAGATTTACCGTTCTGAACCAGCAGAGACAACACTGAGGATCCTGGCATGATTGAAAAAGTCTTGGAAACTCACAATTTCTTTTGTACATACTGCTGAAACATTTTTACTTTAACAAATTGTCCTGGTTTTGGCTGGGATAGAGTTGATTTTCTTCCTAGTAGCTGACATAGTGTTGTGTTTTGGATTTAGGATGAGAATAATGTGATAACACACTGATGTTTTAGTTGTTGCTAAGCAGTGTTTATACTAAGTCAAGGGCTTTTCAGCTTCCCACACTCTGCCAGCGAGGAGGTGCACAAAAAGCTGGGAGGGGGCACAGCCAGGACAGCTGACCCAAACTGGCCAAAGGACTATTCCATACCATATGATGTCATGCTCAGTATACAAGCTGGGGCAGTTGGCCGGGGGGCAGCGATTGCTGTTTGGGGATGGGCTGGGCATCGGTCGATGGGTGGTGACCAGTTTCATTGCTTGTTTTTCATGAGTTTTGTTCTCTCTCTCTTTTGTTGTTTTCCTTTTCATTACTATTATTATTATTTTATTTTATTATATTTCAATTATTAAACTGTTCTTATCTCAAACCATAGGTTTTCTCACTTTTACCCTTCCAATTCTCTCCCCCCTCCCAGTGGGGGGCAGTGAGCGAGTGGCTGTGCGGTGCTTAGTTGCCAGCTGGGGTTCAACCATGACACACGTAAATTAAAGCAACTTGCCATTTCTGCTACTTGAATATGAAGCGAAACTAATGATAAACAACAGAAATTGCAAGTTGCTTTAATGACATTTGATGTCAGGGATCGTAGACTCAAGATTCAATTTCAAGGGGCCTTAGGTACTTTCACGTCCAACCTCCTTCTTGAAGCAGCATGAGCTATGAGATCAGATTGATGAGATAACCATTTCCTGCTTTATTCCTGCTATCTTCTCATAGAACAAAACTTTCAAGGACAAAGATGGGGTAAACCAGGCCAGTAAACTAAACACTAAGAAACATCCCAAAGCCTGCAATTAGTGGTTAGCCTGAACAAAGACGTGTTGCATAATATATTTAAACACCGAGAGAGAAAAAAAAAAAGGGAAAAAAAAGAAGAAAAAAGATACTAAAGCTCCAGGGCATAAGGGGCTATTTTAGAATCACTGCAGAAAAGAGATGCCATCTGGAGGCAGTATTTATTCAGGACTCACTGAACCATCTCTTTCTGTTTCGTATGTACACACCTACGTAAGTCTTCAATATTCTTGTCCCATGTGGAGCAAGTTAGCCCAAATCTTGTCTTGGACAGATTCCCCATGTAACTCTTGCCATTGCCACGATAACAATCTGAATAAGAACATTGAGACAAAAAGAAGTTGAGGGTGATTGTGCAACATTGAAAAGAAAACTCTTCCTTCCCATCAGTAATCCAAGTAATTAAAGACGAGTGTTATATTTAGCAAACTCTATATAATATAAATCAGACAACTGTATAAATCAAATCAGAAAGAAACTGGGAGAAAGTTTTCAAATTTAGATGCATAATCTCCTGCTTGAGGCTTTCATTCTCAGTACAGTAACTTTTAAAATTTTGTCTAAGATAAACTGGGAAACTTTCTTTCATAAATAGTTAGTTTATGGTTAATTTAGAAGGGTCACACAGAATATTCTAAAAGTTGTCAGGAGCTGTTTTATACAATCAAAGCAAAAATGCCCCGTTAATCCTCCCTTCTCAAAAAACAGGCACTCTTAGCCTATTTGAAACAACTTACCTTTTTGTAGATTCTGGGTACTGGCAACAGTGTATAATCCTAGACTTTGGCAAAATCAAAAAATCAACATGACTTTAATTTTAATGTAATTCAAGAACTTGCCTGTTCACTCCAGCAGAAGTCATGTTTAATTCATAAGCTTTTATCACAAGCCTTTTTGAGACTTTTCAAGAGGATTGTTTAAAATGATCACTACTATAAAGACTTTTTGTATAAAGCATTTCATTTCATATTCATCAGTATTTTTACTTTTTCATAGATACTTTACAAAAAACACAGAATGAAAGTCAAAGTTTAATCCTTTCTCTGACAGAACTCTTGCAACTGCAGCGCTTTCAGATTTTAAGAGAAAAAATGGCTAAAATTTAAAGATGGAGATCTTACTGCAGCCTGATGTAGGGTCGTAGGTCTGAGGTCTTAGCCTCAGTTTATCCTATGATTGACATCAGTTCTCAGGATGCAATAATACTCCTTCAAGTAATACCAAGACCTCATGGGAAAAACAACATTTGCCTGAAGACTCAGAGTGGACTTTACAGGCAGAGGTAACAGCTTGAAGCTGTTGAAGAGGCTATATGGGAAGTCCCACATGTTTTTTTCAGCTCAACTCCTTTTACACAAGGGGGTACATGGAAAAAATAAATTTAAAAAAAATGCTTTTGGTGGCCTCATATGCAATTATAAAAAGACTGAACCAAGGAAATCAACCCATCTCTGGAAAAAGGCCTTTCAAACTAAGAAAGGTAAGACAGTGGAGCAAATCTCCAACTAATACAAAATGGCATGCAGATTCACCTTGTCTAAAAATCAGATCCAATAGCAAATCTTTACTGCAGCATTCCCTGTTGGAAACGAAACATGAACTGAGAAATGAATCTCATTTACACCATGACGAATCCCAAGTATGCAAATAAAGCCAAAACGGAGCTACACAGGTGTAATACAGATGTACTGAGACCAACTTCTCCATTTTTCAAGCCTGCCTATCTGCCGTTTGGCACAGCACAGCATTCACTTAAAATCACGTTGTCACCTTTCCCTCTGTTACCTTGTTCATTTGATACATCGCACTTAGGAATCTGGGAGCAATAACCAATACGGATGTTTGGGTCAGTGGTAAAACACCAGGGTGATTCAGATCCATCTGGATTTCGGCAGTAGTTCTCCCTCAAATCCCTATAAAAATAAATATGTTAGCTCACAGCAGGGATAACCTGAAGCCACTGGTGTATTCTATTGCTTTTTGTTATGAATTAGCAATAATATAGGCTCCTTAAGGTCTGTATGTTACTGATCAGTGTCAAGTGCAAGGAGATGAGGAGCCAGTAAGAACGCAGTGTCCAGAAAAATATAGTAATTGTAATAAGAATATGGTTACGGGAATCCATTTCCAGTGGGCCTATGTTTTGACTGGATATAACATTTCATTTGAAGATTAACAGTATTTTCAATATAGCTTATTTTTATTCAGGATTCTCCATCAAAATTTGCATGGAAGCTGACATTGGATACACCTGCAATCCATTACAAGTGCTTTTAAATACAAACGTTACCAAAGTGCTTAAAATTCCCTGTACTTTGAATGGTTCTGCTTAGTTTAGAGAAACAGAGTCCTGTAGGCTGTCAGTGATTCATTTAAGAAACTGAATCTTGGAATATAAAAAAATGTATGTGGAAATTCTGTACAGCTGTTACCTTTAAAGTAAAAGTTAGTCACAAGGGAACATTTTTAAATGTCTCTCACAGCTTGCATGAAATAGTCAAACCTCTTAAATGTAAGTTTTATTTTCCCATCTCCTGACAGTTGTTGCCATGGTCTGTGCATCTCCATATTTCATTGTATTTTTCCATCTGCAGCACTTAATGATAATAGACTATGGAAAGAATGGGCCTAATGCTGCAATTCTTACTCATGTGAGTTTTGAACAGTTGTACCAGTGTTTCTGTTGATTTTACTCAAGCTATTGGCCTGAATAGCCACTACGCTCTCACGCATCAGCTGAATAAGCAGTCCTAATATCGTTAGCCCCTCCACACTGCTAGGAACATTGTTAAAACTGCACGAGGGCCTAATCCTGCAGCAGCGTTACGTAGGTTCAGCACAAATTGGTTTAAGCAGTGGCTTGTCTGAGAAAAACCTGTGGGATCAGGTCCAAACACTAACTTCCAGGTAAATTCAAGGTGGTCCTGAGATTGACAGAGGAGGCTCAGGATCAGTGCTATTTTCCATTACAATGATGATTGTTACATTTTCAGTAGATGTGTTACGATGCACAGTATTTGATCACTAAACTGAACAATAGTAGTGAAGGGATTAAGACAACAAATCTAACAGTTTTGCTCAAACAAGCTATTGTTAGAGAGATAATCCAAACTCAGACTGGAATCTTTTCTTTACCTTGAAAGATCCACACTATTAAATTCCAGCACAAGCCCAGACTGATATTTAGCCATCAATAAAGACATTTAGTACAAACTGGGCTTTGGGTCCATGCTGGTCAGCTAGGTTTCCTCTATGCTCAGTGAAAAAAGGACTGAGAGAGCATGATTAAGGTAACTTCCTAAAATATTTACATTATTATTCACATCCTGGGAGTTTATGAACTGTACAGAAAGGTTAGATGATCAGTGGTCATTCAGGTAAAAGCACTCCTATTCATGCAAGTACATTTAATAATGACACAGAAAAAGGATTAAAAAGATGGGAAATAAAAGAAGTGTTGTCAAATATTATAAATGTCAAGTATTGCCAAAGAGATTACACTTAGGTAACATTTAGGACATATTAAGTTAAAGTCAGTAACCAAACTGCGAACAAGTACCTACCTCCATGAAAGAAAAACAATAGTAAAGTACCAGCACTATTGGGATTCAGGTCCCAGTCTGGAAAACATCCATACACTTCACAATCAATTAAATTAGTGAATGCATACTTCAAGAAAAAGTTCATAAAAAACCCTACAGTTTCACACAAGTTTATCTGGAACTAATATTCTGAGATCTGAAGAACTGATTTTCCTATGTTCAAATGGTTTTCAGCATCAGCAAGTAGAGTGAATGCATCAGGTTGCA
Source organism: Balaeniceps rex (assembly GCA_013401315.1). Taxonomy (NCBI): domain Eukaryota; kingdom Metazoa; phylum Chordata; class Aves; order Pelecaniformes; family Balaenicipitidae; genus Balaeniceps; species Balaeniceps rex. Next base: position 30,690 of record VYZW01044435.1, on the reverse strand, counting down.
GAGCAGGTACAGGGATCCCATGGTCTACTTTGGTGGCATGAATTTCTAAATGTCTGAAAACTAAGCTCTTTTCCCACTTCAATAATACCCACATGTCTCTACTCACTTGCACTTGAAGTTCTCAGGAGTGATGTTGTGCTGGTGAGGAAACTGGGAGTCCCACCGCTGGCACTGGATTCCGCTCCATATGGTGTTGACTGTGCCACGGTAACCCTCACCCTGTCCCTGAATGCATGTAGACGTCTCAGCTGCCGCCTCCGTGCTGTTCATGACACTTTCATCTGCAGACCCAGAGAAGAAGAGCTGTTTCATTTTCTTAAGGCTGAGCCTGGCTCAGGATGTCTCAGGTTTGAACTCCACGTTCCAGTTCAAATTGTGGTAATTGGAGTTCTTTAGTGAAATTACCAATCTGATGTCTTTTACAGAATAATATTCTCCTCTTCACATTCACAACATCCATGAAATCAAAATAGGTGTTAGACCTTATGCTAGTTTATCCACTTGCAGGCAAAGAATCTGCACTATTTAATAGCTTTTGTTTAGTGAGACACCTGGCCTATGCTATATCATTGAAGGTCAGATTTTCTTGGTTACTCTTTCCAGTTCAGCAAATATTTTCTCATTCGCTTAGCTTTAGAAAACTGAGTGACCACCCATATGCACACTGTTAGACATGTTAATACACATTTGCAGTATTAAAACCCAATTGGTTTTCTCCAAGGAATTCCCAGAATATCAAGTCACAGGAAAAAAGATGCTGATAAAAAAAAAAAGGAGATAAATCCTATTATAAAGTAATGTGCTAGATCCTCCTTGAAGTTTCTCTTTTTATGTCTCATATAGTTAGAGGGGGAAAAAAAAAAAACAAACAACAGATTTTGGAAATCAAAGATCAGTATTCTCTACAGAGAGACAAATGCTTTAAAGACTAACAAATTCATCAGACACAAGATCTTTTACAGATGTTGATATACTCTGCATTCACCCTGGTGTGGGCTGTCTTGAACTAAATTCAGAAAAACAGTGGTTTTTGAAATGACTCATTCACATAACTTGAAAGTCTCTTGTTATTTCTTATGCAATTTTCATAATTACAAATTAATGGCACAGATATTGCATCAGATATATACAAAGTAGTACAAAACTAAATACGCTACAGTAAGAGCAACACTTCTACAATGTCCCAAAAAGCTCCCAACATAATATTTTTGTAAGTTACTACCCATCTGTTGGTAATTGCTATTGTTCACAAGACTAATTTTATTAATTACCTTAAAAGTATTAGTTGCCAGCAATAAGTATGTCAATAAAGTTTTAAAATTAGTTTTCTTCAAATGGCCCAGTGATTAGAACAATATTTGTGTGTTACTCGTAATATAGTTTATTCCTGGTAACTTGAGCCAGTTCTGTGAACTTGCAGGGAATATGGATCTTAAGGAAACCAAATGTCATAACAGATGGGTTTGACTGATTTGCTGTCTAATCTTCTACATTAAAGATCACTTCCCTGTCAGATGATAACATCAAGTTGTGCAGTTGAATTATACATTTCTCCACGCTGGAGAAAATTTCCCTTTTTCTGTTCATCTGTTTGATGTTTTTACATCAGTGTTTCATGGTCAAATTAATTTCCTGTCCTTCCTTCTCAAGGCACTTTGTCTGCAAAGGTTGTCCGGTTTCAATGGGATTGTGAGTTCCAAGCTCGTTCCAAAGTCAAAAAGACATGGCACTGCAAGTGTCACAAGCAGGCTTCTGCAGGCTGACAAATGCACCTTTTCTAGTGGATTCATCAAACAGGCTTGCAGCTAGTAACTATATTTTTAATCGTTACTGCTCACTTTTTTAATAATTGGAAAACAAAAAGACAAATTCATACATCTAATAGAAATACATACCTGCATATTTCAGTTTTCCGTCATTAATATATGAAAACAAATTTGAATTATATTCTAAAATAGCTCCTAAACTGATTAGACTGAACATTGCTGTGCCACATTCAAATACATATTAGTCTTTTCAAAAAATATATGCAATGCTTTTATTAAAAAGGAAAGAGATGTGGTTTATAATTTGGAAAAAAAAATAAAGTTACCTGCCATGATAAATTTCAGCATACATATGGCATCTTGGCTGCATAATATTTCTTAAGTAAATTAACAAATTACAACTATATAACTCTAGCAAAAAGTCTTCTTAAACAATAGCAACAATGAATAAAAGTTCAACCTAATACAAGCTATCACAAAGACCTTATTTATGCACAAGAAGTTACTATTTTAACTGTAATGAACTGTATAGTACACCTACTCTGTACTCAGTCATACTAGGGAAAAAGTAATTAGGTTGGTGTTTACGTATCATTGGGGGGGTGGGTTAAAATCACATGCCTGAAATGAAATAACTAATGCATCAATTGATTTAAGCAAGGCCATAGAGTCATTTTGTAGAGCATTCCTTCTTATACATCTACAGATACACAGCTCATCACTAAACTTTACACTATGCATCTGGACAGTGACCTCTATCTGTAGATCAGATTTTACAACAATTTGTCCATGTCAAAATATCCTATTTAAAGGAACCAGACAAACTTAACTTTCACATTGCCAGGAATACTTGCACAGCCAAGCCACTGCTGGAAAGACTGACATTATAATGGCTAAGAAATTATTTCAAAATCTGCAATGTGTGATGAATTATCTGCTACTACTACTTTGTGGCAGCTCTCAATAAGAATTCTAGTGATGAAGAGGATCACTAAAATATTTTTATTTCAATTAATAAAGTAATTCTTTCATTCCAAAATGTGCACAGAACCCTCCCCAAACTCTTCTTATTATACCACCTGCATTTCCTACAAATGTCTAATTTTCAAACATGAAAAATGAGACTCCAAAATATTTCTGAAATTTAATTGTGAAATTCTGAGGGCTTGTGCCCTCAGAAACAACCTCTCCTATTCTGGCTCTTGAGTTTCACAGAAAGGTCAAAATTATCAAAAAAGGCTCAAGAAACCCTTCATTCAGCTGGTGATTTCCACAAACAGGCATGATGTGAACAGCCTCCCTGTTCATGTTAGTGAAAGGCGGGCTGAATGAGCGCTGGGACATGCAAAAGCTTGAGGAGTGGTGCCTGCCTCACCAGGCATTACAGAGGTGCTCTGCAGACTATAAGGCAGTTGCCAAACTTTAAGAAGGGCCCACGTTGTCCAAGCCTACAACTTAAACAGTCATGCCCATTCAGTACTGGTCTTGTTCTTGAGGCTAATTACTCTTGTCACCCACATAGTCTATTATCTAAAGTTTAATAACTTCAAGCATGAACGTCGGATGTGCAGAGCACTGGTGAAAAAGTCCTGAGACCACACTCACCAGTTCTCTTACAAGGTGGAAACAAGATCAAGCTAAAAATCAGTCAGGCTGAATTCCCATCCTTATCCTAGCAATTCCTCTAAAATTTAAATTAAGACCAGCAACTCCAAGGGGTTGTTCCAATGAGAGAGACATTATGAATTAAGTTAGAAGATTAATTTAAATTCAATAAGCAATCCTTACTATGCAGGCAGGTACTTTAATTTCAAATTAGAAATACCCTTTTTTTTAATTCCAGTTCAGCTTTTACTGAGATAAAAAGTACTGTTAAAGGAAGATCACACAAAGTATCATCTTATAAAAGACTATTATTATGATTTCTTAATTAAATGTCATTTCTTATTCCTGTATGAAACTTCATTATGAACAAAAGAATTTGGTAATTGTCTAGCAGCATTTTGCTACTTTTGAATTTTGTTGTAATTTTTTTTTGTATTCTGAATGACTCAAATTAACTTTGTAATTCAGACAGCTACTTGAGGATTTCCTGTTAGTATTTCCACCTTCACATGTTCACTCTGAAGACCCCAACCAAAGTGCAATAATGCAAATGCTTAGTTTTTTCCATAAACCCCTCCTTATTTTGATACTTCAAAATACATAACTTTATTAATAAGGGCCAGCTCATGCATTCATAGATGCTTAAGTAAAGAGATGAAACATTATCCAGAGCTTCATGTGTAAAGCCACAGATAGTCTTCTCAGTTCTGGTTCTCACAGTAATGCCAGCATGAGGGAATCAGCAGGGGGTTTGAGTCATTCTACAGCTGAAGTAACCAGTTAGAGTACTATTTTTGTCTTTAATCCCAGTAACCCAGAAGAAAATCCTGCACAAGTTTTAGGCCAATGGTGAAACTCCTACTGACTTAAAAGAGGTAGGGATTTTGCTTTAGTATTCATGTTCTTTCATGGTAATACTATCTATGTATTTTTGGAAAAAGACATAGTTGGGAAAGAAGCAGGGTCCTAAATTCATCAGTAAAATTCCTACTTTTGCTTATATTGTTGCAATGTCTTTCTTAGTGTGTCAGTCGACAAAAGGAAAATATGCCCTGATTTGTAAAAAAAAATTTTAAATAGTACATTTTAAAAGATAAGAGGTGCCTGATCCAGTAAAGAAAGTGTTCTAAACACAGCAAAGTCCTCATTAAACATGATCCATGCAATTCTGCAAACATCAGTAAGAAACCTGAGAGGTGTTATGAGGAGAAGCTGCTCAGTTATACTGCCACCAGGCATCCCTACCTCAAGCAATACGATCTATGGTTCTGGGCAGTCTGATAGTGGCAGTTCTTTCCTTTCCACATGTTTCCTTCAATGTACTATCTCACACTACATGAAACATGGAAAAAAAAACCCCAAAACATTGATTTCTAGTGTTTGGTTTTTTTTTTCTTCAGTAAAAACCTGTAAGCAAATGAAGAAATAAATTAGACCCAAGCTCAAGAATCACAGTACTGAAGAACTCATCGTCACCTAAAACCTGCACACCTACAGTTCATTTGTCCTTGAGTGCAGAGAGATCTTTCCAGGTTCTTTCAACATCTACAAGGCTTTAAATCCAAACAATCTATTAAAAAAAAACAACTGGATGTCTGCAGGTTCAGAGCTCTTAAATGTCACTTTCAAAACCATCATAAAAGTGATGAAAAGGATCTGAGAAGGATCCTTTCTGAGGAAATGTAGATTAAGCCATTGCATACACAATGAATGCTGGACCTCTGCTATGCCTCCCTGTGAAGCGAGGTGGAAGGTAACACTTTATCAGCTACTAAACATCAGTCTCTTTTCACTGCTTCCTTTCTATAAACATCTTTATCTCACACAAATATTAAGCTTAAACTGAGTGGCACTTTTATTTGTTTACATACTATGATTCAACAAATAACTCTAGTCAGAACTTCACATTCAAATGGACAGTTGAAATCTCTGCTTCTAAAGAATAAATAATCTAATATTGGTGATTCTTTGCCTTCCCAAAAGTTGTAGGCACACTGCAATAGTTCACTTTACACTTAGATTCTCAGTTTTCCTGTTTCATTACTTGCTCTTTCCCATCAAACCCAGACCCTAATTGAATTCTCTCA
>VYZW01044435.1:3930-15128 GCA_013401315.1 Balaeniceps rex | reverse complement strand
ACAGTCTTCAGCAGAAGCAAGCAAGAATGAGTTACCACTAACCTTGGGTCTGATCCTGTGAGATGAATGCAGATACTCTTTTGACACTATTAGAAAATTAATAACATAAAATCTCTTTCCAAATATGTAGCAAAATCAGACCTCCACTGAGGGGATTCCCTGCTGTGCTAATGCACAGGATACCGGATGGGGTAACTGCTAATTGCTAAACTCTTGCTCTTCTGTCTGTCAACTGATGGCCAGACGCTAAAGCCACTAATTTTTTTAAAACAGCCCAATTAAGTGTGGATTATATAAACACTGCCTGGCATGCCGGACTCATTAAGAAAACAGGTTCTTCAGTGCAATAGCCCTGGGTTCAAATTGGAAGCTATTTTGAAGAGCTATGTTACTAACGATAACTCCACTTTTGTAATAGAGCTCATTCTAGGTCATGCCCTCATTTCAAGCATTTGGGAAAAAAGAGAAAAATAAGGAGTTAACTTCCGTCTCGCTTTATCTCACTAAGATTTGAAACTATTGTGCTATTTAATTGTTTCCACGTTCCTACTGCCATAATTGAACGATCAGGCAGATTTTCAAGATAAGGAGGTTCTTTTTGTACAAATGTGCTATATTAACATCTATAAACTTAAAGAGAAGGAGATAAATGCATACTTTTTTTCTCCAGTGAATACAAATTGTCTTGGCTTTCCAATTTTATTGAAACATATTTGTAAAAGAAACAAAAAGTAGATTTTCCCCTGAGGGAAACATGAAAAGTATGTAAGAGAACAATAAAGTTAACTACCTGGGAACCTGAACCCATTTACAACTGCAAGCAGATGTATTTTGTACAAGGAGAGGAAAATATGATTTACAAGACTGTGTTTTTGCTAGGATGTTTTTTCTGTCAAACAGTCATCCTAATTTTGACTCATGCATTTGCAACTTGATCTCTCGTTCCTCGGGAAAAAAACCAGGTTCCTTCATCTGTACAAGGGACAGGGACAGGATTTAAGTAGAATTAAAAAAAAAAAAAAACCAAAAAAAACCACAACAGAAAAACCACCAAAGAAACAAAACATCAAAACCACCAAGGAGAAAATTCACAAAACTGAGAATTCAAGGGCAGTCAAGAATGTAGTAGTTTCAGGTCTAGCAGCAGTATCCTGTTTTCTGCTAGGTAGAAGACAAACTGTAAAGGAACAAATTGTGTTCAAGGATTTCACAAGAAAACAGTTAATGGGCTAATAATATGGCAGAAAATGAGATAGCTTTTGCCACCCAGTAGGTGCAGTGATGAGCTTTGATGTTGGCAGCATATGCTCCATGTCATGTAGCAATGGAGAGTCCATGGAACTACCCAGGAACCAAGGCAAGTTCAGGAATGGCAAGGTACCTGCAGTCATAGCTCCCAAGGACCATTCAACACAGCTGGGGATGTAAAGAATCCACTCTCTAGAAGGCAAGTGTCTTTCATAATGCTGAATGGGCTGTCCTTCCTAAGATTATATGTTCCCACAGTATATCAAAAATGCGTTATTTACTAACTAAAACTTAAGTAGAGATGTAACAGTTCTTCCAGGATCAAGCTTTGAGTGTCTTTGTGGGATGGAGTAGTGTCCATAAACTATATCTTTCCATCTACTATATCTATGTGCCCTTTTCTAGACCAATAGCCTTCCCAGTCACTGGTTCTTCCCACAGTATTCAGGTATGCTTCTGCCTTCCTTCATATCCAGCAAAAAGCTGTTCCTCAGTTCCTATAGAAAAGGCCAACTAGCCTTTAAGACACAAATACTAGGGATAAGAGAAACAACAGGGCTTCAAACTGTTCCACACAATTCAACAGTGAGACTGTGGAGGATTCCCTGAGAACTCATCCCTTTGCTCTGCACAGTCCTCTTTCCCCAGAACACTTGGGCACAGACCTCTTGCTTAGACCCAACAAAGAGCCTGAGGTTTCCAAGATCTTTCAGAACCCTACATATTTCTTTTTTTCTTTTTCCCTTGAAACTGCAGTAGCTGTACTTCGCTGCTGAAACTGAAATGAAGCATTAAGATACACATCTGGTGTCAAAATTAAGAGTTTTTCTCAGTTTCTGGGGGGGAGTTAGATGAAGGAGTGTTAGATGAAGAGATAACATTTATTGTCTTTAAAGAGATAGATGCTGATCTCTAACTCTGCTGGAACTAAACTGAAACTTAGTGTCTAAAACTCTTCACCAATATTTTTTTTCCCCTTCTTTTTGTTTTAAAAGACATGCAGGACTGGAAACTTGATTTTGTATAAAGTAAATTTTCATACAAGACATATAAACAAGAGTATTTTAATAAAAGGATACCTGCAGTTATTCAACTCTCATACTACACTTCAACTCTACTTTCCTCCATGCAATAAGTACCTATTTTCATAGCATATTTGATTTTGAGCAGAAAATATGAGCAGAAGTGGAGAAAACTGTTGCTTCTCCATGCTGCTGTATACCTAAGTCATTATCCTCAGTGGTCTTCCTTCCATACTGAGGCATAATTCTGCCCATAAGGAATACATGAGAAAACGAGCTTCAGAATACAGTTCTGCACCCACTAATCACTAAAAATGGGTCATGCAGGAACTCTTTGCAGGAATTCCTACTGCTAGCCTCAGTCACACCTATGCAAACAGGTATTATCAATTCTCTTCAGAAACTGACCTCTGAAGGGAATAAATGTGGAACAATTCATTGAGGTGACAAAAAAAAAAAGTGAGATGTATTCACCTTGAGCTGAAAACATTGTCCAACAGCAGATAGACTGGAGCATTTGAAAAGATTACTAGTTTTACGTCTCTTTCTTCATCATTGCAACTCATGAATCCGTAAATGAAAATAAGCTTAAATCTGTCCAGCTTGTCCTTCCTAGTTTCCAGGTTATTCACATTACCCCTAGATGATATAGTATAAGCCTCTTTAGAGATTGCTGTATTTTAATGGATCATTTGTTCCAGACCTCTTCTCTTATTTTCAACTTAATTAACTATTAAAAAACCCAAACAAACTAAAGCCCCCACATTTTTAAAAGCTAGTATAATCAAAGTATAATTGTCACTACCTTTAGTGAACATCCCATGAAGTTAATTAACGTCAGTGTATTAGAAATGTACTGGACCCCAGTTACTCTTCTGAAAGCACAAACAGATCAGTTCAATCTGGATGGGTCACTTTTTGATAAAAAAGACATTTTTATTACAGTCTGAAAACTCTCAAGAAGACATTTCCTGAAGGAAAACTTTCAAGGAGGAAGGTGATCTTTCATGAGACTGCAATTAGTCTGAAAAGTGATTTTGCAAACAATCCAAAATTAACGGAAAAATTTCCTCCTGACAGTAAAATTATTATTGTTTGTACCCAGAAGTTCCATAAATGTTTCACTCCCAAGGAACAAAATTATTTCTGTGACTTATTCTAGAATGTACAGCAAGTGCATGGCAAGACTCAGAAACAGATTATTTTCAGTCCCAGTCTGCTAATACAAAATATTTATTGTAGCGGAACTATGGGAGAGCCTGCTATTATTCATGAAGCAGATCATCTGAGCCAAGAGGAAAAAGAGGTTATATCACATAAACTCCAAAACTGCAGATGCTTAATATTTTGCTGCATAATCAGTCTTTCTAAAATCTACCAGTACCCGTATTTCTCAGTGTAAAAATGATGCTTTAGTTAGTGGAACACTTCAACATATATAAAGATACTTTAAGTGGAAGGTCTCAATTGTTCTGAGTTTGTTGATTCTTGAAGTCTTCCTCTGGCAGTTTGAGTTCATTCAATCCACTTTATAAATGGAGTTAATCCAAAATCCAGAGTAAAACTAAAATGAGTTTAAGAGAAACATAAAGGCCCTCCTGTGTGGCCTAAACCCCCACACAAAATCCTTCCAAAAGAGTGTATTATAGATGACCCTTTGCGGTCGGGTGAATTTTACCCTCTAGGAAAAGCCCTGACAGGGATGCAATTTCTCTTGCTATTTCTGAGTCATCTTTTGGCATTATGTATCTATGCCTAAATTCAAAAAAAGAAAAAAGTCTAAAATATAAATCCATTATTTACTTTGCGATTACTTTAAGGTATTTTAAGCTGACTGAAGCTGCATAACAACATATACAGAAACATTCAGAGGTTAATTTTTTGCTGTTAATGAAGATAGGGAGGAAATTTTGATCAATTAATGCAGCCTGTGTACACCACTGCACTACGCAGCCATGGGAGGTAGCCACAACTGCACAAAATAGCCTCTATTCCCCATCCTGCATCTCCATCGTGACAGTAGCCAGCCTGCACACATCATGGGCCAGAAGCCCAAGCAACTAAAACTGGTGAGCTCCATAAATTTCAGTTCAGATAATGCTGATTTTGCCCAACTGGTTCCAGAATGTGTGTAATTTTCAAATTATAACCACATGGATTTGCTTGGGGGGCAGCAGAGGTTACCTCTCTGGACGAAATTTGTGCTTGTGTGGTCTCTGAAGATCCCAGCGCTGACACTCCTTGCCTGACTCCGTGTGATCCATTGGCCCTCTGTAGCTCTCTCCATTGCAGGTCATGCATTCAACTAGGAAAAAAAAAAAAATGTACTAGTCATTTATTATGCTGATGACTTGTAGCACAAAAAAAATTTAAAGGAATTATATCATATCCCTGCTGTTATAAATTGAAACCAACCTAAAGATGCATAAAAAAAGTGATATTGTAGTTAGGTTGGTATGGGAACTGTCCTTTGGAATAGAATTGCATCTCTTTCTTAGATCTAATCCAGATGCTTAAATTTGGTATCACTTTATAGGACACTTACGGTTTCGAGCAGGTAGGTGTGTGCTGCTAGAGGCATTCATGTTCCTAGCAGATTTTTAACTTTACTTATGGTTAGTAACAGAGAGAGACACGTATCTAAGGAAGGAGTATTTTTTAGAGGTGATATTTTCTAACTAAGTAACATTCATTATTCTAAATCACTCTAATTCATAGTATAATTACAGCACAAGTTTAAGTACAGAAAAATGGCTGAATCACAATTTCAGTGCAGTACAGTCTGTTTCTTTAAATTCCCAGCACTTTCAGCTACATATGATACTGTTTCTTTTCGATACTAATTCTTTGTGGCAGCTTAAACTATGATACATTTTCAGCCCTGGTTTGGGAAAGTGGGGGGGCTGGAGGGAGAGTGGGCAAAAGCTACCAAAGGGATTTGAAATCACTGTTGAACAAAATACACTTCATAATTTAGAATGAGAAGTCTTAAAATATAAAATAAATTCACCATAATTAACTATAGATGCATTTCTCAAGTGCCTCCTAATTAGAGTAATTGTAATGAAGGATCACTTAGTAAATACTAATTTATGCAATTATAGATCTCACTCTTCAGTTAAAACATCCGCCACCAAAGTCTTCATCCTGCAGCAAACTCCAGGTCTTATCCCATTTGAAGCTCACTTAAATTGATCTTTAAATGTTAGCTTTTAATAGATTTTCAAGCTCCTTGTAAATAATTCTCTTCCTCCCTCTCTTCCTCCCTCCCTCTCTCTCCCTTTTCTTCCCCCACCACTGCATAGCTATGGCACACGACACATGACACACTAGCAGGAAAATTAAAGGCATCCTATCTTGAGAATTTAAATGCGTTGATTGACTGGAACTGAATTGGCTGATTAACAAGATACAAGAGCTTAGTTTGGAGGTTAGCAGAACTTAAAAGTCAACAAATGCAACGGTGCACATGAAGTGTCTTTGGAATTCTGTGACTTGAAAGTCAAATAGGACTGGATTTATGAAGAGTTTTACTTATTTACAGTATTTATTTGAAAAACAAAATGCATGCTTAGATTGAGCTTTCATCCTGTAATTCAATATCTATATTGTCAACAAGAAGAAAAGTTGATTTTACCATGGAATGGCACTAGGTGATTTTATCACATAGTAATACTGAAAATGTTAATGGATTCACTATGGACTAGACAAGTGAAAAAAGGGTCACATTTGTGTCTTCAGCACAACTGCTTTGTTCCAGCTTGTCTGTGACCTGAAAAAAAAGCTGCTGAGCCTGAAAGCTTGTTCAAGTCTTCCAGAGTAGTGGAACATAACAAGATCTCCTCTTTCTCTTATAACTGCTTTTCCTGCTACATGAGTTATTCTTGCTCATAAATCACGTACTATTTCTTCAAAGTCCACGAGCAAGTGTCACTGAAACTATTGTTTCATTGTACCTGCTCTGTATGCCTGCTGTCAGCAGAGAAAAGGCAACTTTCCGCGTGAGCCATGCCGGGTTACCTTGTGAACAGAAGGGGATGTCGCAGACTTCATGGCGCGTCTCCGGACTGGTGGTGAAACACCACGGCCCTCCCTCTTCCCCTCGGGGGTTTCGACAGTAGTTTTCCCGCAGGTCTTTACCCCGATAGCTCGAAGGCAAAAAGCTAGTTTTAAAATGACAATCATTACAGTATAAGAGCATGCAAACTTTGGTGTTAATCGTACTATTTTTTACAAACAGTTAGAAACAATCACATTTCTTCTTCCTTCTCCCTCCACCCTGCCTACACAAATGCACACACCCAAATATCTGTCCATACCCAAATACACATCTTCAGTCAGGATTACTCAATCAATGGCCTAAATCTGGGACAATTTGTCTAGCCCATAGCTTGCTCTAGCAAGCTTTACTCCCGTCCCTTGGGCATCTGGAGCCAACTATCTACTGCAGAGCCAGAGGCAGCAGCACACTCCCTGCCAGCCCTCGCTGCACTCTCCTTCATGAGCTCATAACTACTTACACAATGGTGGAAGACCCTTGGACAAGGGGGAAAAATGTATTGGGTGCACAGGGGAAAAATTCATTGGGTCCATAGGTATGTCAGACCTGCCTTTCTTATGCAGGTTGTGCACATATAGCGGGCCCAGCTGGGCTTAGTGTGCACCTACTACCTAAAGCCCACAAGCAGAGAAACTTCTTCCCTTCCCTGGTCAGGCAGCAGTTACAACTGAGCATCAGGACCGTGTGAGCGTGACCAAGCAGTGGGATACACTGTGCTGAGAGGCTTTCACTGCCCAAAACCATGGACTGCTTTGCATTTCAGCATCAGAAATTTCCCCAGATCCCGCTTTATCTGTCTTGCTTCATGTTCTGCCACAAGCCCCACTGTTGCCACCTCAGGGTCTGCTACTTACAGACTCACTCATCGTTGCTATCATACAAATTAGGTCATTTAACAGTGACCTAGCTGACTTAAACTGTGCTCTCCCTTTAATTATATTTTCTGCTTTTGCTGTAAGGGGCTATTAAATAACAATATCCCTTAAGATTGTTCCCTTAGATTAGGGGTTCTCAGGCCAATGCTAAGCACTTTGTTTTTCTTTGGTGATTTAATAGAAATGTGAGCTAATACTTTATTTTTTGCTTAACACACATTTTCAGTATGAGATTTTGCTGCTTATGCTCCCTCCATCAAATATAAACTCTCCAGGGTCAAAGTTTTGTGTTCTTTGCTGTCTGTAAAATTATTACCTCTAGAGAAACCCCCACATACACACTGACATATATAGAGAGATATATATAGGCATATATATATCTTTATACATGAAAGTACTATTAGTTATCTTTCCCCACGAACTAGGGAATCAGTAACCCCATAGTAAGGAGCCCAACCCCAGAGCTGTTTCTGTTCAATGCCACTGCAAGAGCTGATGACCACACTCAGGCTGCACATTGCAGACAAACCAAGTGACACTTCACTGCCAGTTTCATTGCAGTGATGCTTAAACAGCAGCTAAATCTCTATAGTTAAAAAACATGTTAAATTCAGAGTTATGCTCAATTCCATGAAGATTTTTTTGTTGTTGTGAATTGAAAAGTTGGGCAAAATACATAGGGGATCACACAAGACTTGTAATTCAACTTAATAAATTGATTTAATTTTTGAGCTTTCTAAGATTTGTTTCAGGTTTTTTTCTTCAGCATATTTAAATTCTGGTGGAAATGTCACAAGTAAAGTGCACCTTTTATTCTGAAAATGCCCAATACTTTATTTTGGGTGTTTGTTTGGGGATGGGTTTTTTTGAGTTGGGTTTTGTTTTGTTTTGTTTTGGTGTGGGTTTTTTTAATCACCAAGGGAAATTCAAACATATCTATATTCTAGAGGAAAAAAAAAAGGAATAAAATTTTATCTAACTTCTTTTAGAAGACTGTAGACACTTGCAGCTTAGGAAACTAAACTAAGCACTTGGGACAGTCTTTATACACACTGATTTAATTTATATACAAAGCAGAAGAGAAATGTATGTTTCCTGCTGTCCTTGGCAAATTCTATGTTACAAATGAATAAATTAAAAATTTAAAGAGAGAGAGAGAGAGAAACAAAAAGAAAATTCTGACATGTGACATTTAGTCATGTTTTATTCCCGTTAATGAAATCTTTGAACTAACTGAAGTGGAAAAGACCTCTGTTAATTACATTGTGGTTCTAATCAAGGCAAAGTGGAAGCATTATTTAAAAGTGCTTTTCTTATTTTTGGTGCTTGAAGAGAATAATTTTTATGTCATTACTGCTGCCTATAAAATTGTTTCTTCTGTTTTTCCTCTGTAGTCTGGTAATATAAATCTCGAATTTTTTTAGCTAAAGACAGCCCTGGGCAAAATTTTCTGATGGGATATTGCAACCTGCGTATGTGTTAATGTAGTATGTTCAGTGCATATTACAAAATTTTGTTTAATTTTCCTGCTGGAAAATCTTTCTGCTCAGAAATTATGGACATTAGAAAATATAGGGAGAAGACATTTCAAATTATGTCAGATATGCTGTCAGAACATTAAAAAAAAAAAGTTTAAATGATTACCACTAGAAACTCAAGATGGGTCAGATATACAAATGGCTTCAACAGGTACTGAAGCAACATTCTTGAGGGAAGAAAAGATGAGATGCAATAAAGACCCACCCAGAAATGGAAGATAGAGCCAATCCTAAGACTGCGTGCTGATTTAGTTCAACTATATTAGGTAAGGAAAAAAAGAAGAAAGCCAAAAACTAAAGTCAGTAAGAGTAATGGTAAAAACAGAATCAACCACAGCAAAAGTCATGGAAACTAGCAAAAAGCCTGTGAAGTACTGATCTACTCTTTGACCATTTCTCTTTGAACCCTTTTTTCATTGGTTTTATCCATTTAGATAAAAAACTCTTAAGAGAAAAAAAAAAATCTTGTAATCTGTACTGAGATGGAGACAAAAATAATGGAACTCTGATTTCAAGTAGGAGTCTCCAGGTTCTACTGGAATACAAATAAATAAAAATATAATTTGCTAAATCCAAGCACAAGTTTAAAGTCTGAAGTTATTTCAATTTTTTCTAGAAAGATAATGAAAAATCAGTAAAGTACATTTCTCCCTTGAATATGAAAAAGATATTTATTTTCCAATGGCACTTTGTGATAATCAGATGTTGAGAAAAACTGACCTAAAAATCTAAGCCTTTCATACTAATAAGTTCCAAGCACACCACTACTGTCTGCTTCTTCCCATCTCCCTCATGTCTCTGATGAAGAAATCATAATTTCTGATGTTGAAAAACAAAATTAGCATGCAGACACCTCATTTATCCAGTGACCTTTTAAAAATTAAACTTATTGCACAAAGCAGGAGAAAAGTCATTCTCATAAAATACATCATAGAAGAGTGGCTGTCCAAATGTATTAGATAAAGCTGTGTATGCTGCATATTAAAATGCAATTTAGTGAGAATATATACTATCCAGACTATTTTCTTTCTTTATATAATATAAAGAAATTCACATATTATATAGAATAAATGCTCATTCTTGCTTAGGCTCATTTCTGAAAAATTAAAACCGTACACTTCAAGGTGTTGAGTCTCAAGAGGTCATTGCTGCAGGAGCCGATTGTATTTATCACATGTTCACAGTGAAGAGTGGGTCTTGTCCCAAACTGAAAATCAGACACACTACCATCTATATTATAAGCAGCCAAGTCCAGTCAAGTCCAAGCCTGAGGCTCAGCTTTGTAACACATCATAACAGGAGAGAAACCAAGTATCCTTTGCCTTTTAATGTTGTTCCAAGATATCATCTGGCATGCTGGATAGATTTGGTCAGGACAGGACTGAGCAGTGCACAGACCAGTTCCTCACTAGCAATTTCCAGCTTGGCTCCTCCTAACCAAAGTGCTGATGCTGGGAGTCCAGAGCAAAAGGCAGCAATGTGGATAGGAAGCTTATGAGTGAGAGGACACTTTGGTTGTGTCTCCTAAGGGTTTTTTATCCAAATGGCTAAAGCCAATACAAAAAGGTTCAAAGAGAAATGGTCAAAGAGTAGACCAGTACTTCATAGTCCTTTTGCTAGTTTCGAGAAACGTTTGTTGTGGTTGAATCTGTTTTTACCATTACTCTTACTGGTTTCAGTTTTCAGCTTTCTTCTTTTTTTCCTTAGCCAATATAGTTGAACTAAGTCTACTCTCAAGGTGGAGATATGTCCTCAGTTCCTCACTATATCAGGTCTTAAACTCAAAAGTTAAGTCCCATACCTGTTGCATCAGTCTTTAGTCATTGCTCGTATGATCTGAAGGAAAGGATTTCAATAATCTGTTTAGTCCTTTCCATGTATTTGTTGCCTGGTCTAAGTGTTTTATAGAGTTTAACATATTCTACAAATAATAGAGAATTAATAGTAACTATGCAAAATATAGTAACAATAATTATATACTGATCAAATAGGTGGGCTAATATCCCTCGCTTCCTAATAATGTTGGGGGTTTTTTAATTACCCATTTCCTGGGAGTCTATTAGAAAAGAGTGATAAACTTCCAGACCCCAGGCTGAAGTTACACAGATGTTTTGTTTCTGCCAGTAGCTAAGAGATCAAAAGGATATAAACAGCTAAAAAAACTGACACAGGAAGGGAAGGGATCCAGACACACAGGCTGGCATTAGGAGAGACCTCTTTGGAGAAAGCCCAAGAAGGTAAGGATTTTCTGAGATCTGGGCAATGGCATCTCTTGGGGAAAGGCAAGTATACACCTAAGAGATTTTGTTGCCTAAGGTCAGTTTTCTCATAAATTCTTTGTCTGCTAATAAGTCAAACCATGCTTTTGGAAGCTGTCTGAGCGTTATTCCCATTGTCTCTGCTCCTGAACTCTTACCTGTGCTCATGGGGGATCATTGAATTCCAGGCTTGACAC
>VYZW01044434.1:1866-51413 GCA_013401315.1 Balaeniceps rex | reverse complement strand
AAGCTGGCATACCAGATTTGCTGTAGGTAGTGAGGTAATTCAGCAAAACAGATGAGCTATGACTACAGATTACAATTCTAAATGCAGATATCACAAGTAGTCGATACCGTTGACAGGGGATAGGGAGTAATTCAGCTCATCCTAAAACAGACATCTGGAGTCGCTGTTCAGCTGCATAGCTGAACACTGAACTGGCTGGCTTGAATGGGAGCTTGAACATCATTTACACGCGTAGTCAGGTAATGTAGGCTTCTGAGTCTGAAACTGAATCTCACCTGGTAAGTGAGATATCCCTTTCAGCAGCAGAGGTTAGTGCAAATATTTAATGTATCTAAAGCCACAGTATCAGCAAAACTTCATTACCTTAAGAGCTAATAATTAAAACGTGGGGAAAAAAAGTTTCAGTGATGGAATTTTGGAAGCTCTGTGTCTTAAATGTCAATCTTAGATCCTTAATATTGAAAATTTAATACTGGATGCTGCACTGTAGTGCTCTTCTAGCTGTTTGTGCATCCCTCTTCTTCCCTGTTTTGTATGTAACCCTATTAAAACTGTCTTGAAAGGTCTAGAATGGTATCAGATCCATATTGAATGCACATGGCTTTGTTCAGAAATAGCGGAAAAACAGGGGGCTAGAGATTTAAGTATTTACAAATGGAAATCTAAACAAACATATTAATTATAGAATTCAGTTAGCTCTGTAGTTCATTTAGCAAATGTTTTAATGCAGCGAATTTGACTGAACAAAGGCTAGTAATGTGTTGTCCATACTAAAATTAAGATTTAAAAAATGAGGCATGGATTTTAATAGAAATAATTTCAAATTTTAGCAAAGCTTGTGCTTATTTCACTTGATCACTGTATCACCCTTTCTTCTACTTGTTTTCACTAAGTAAAATTCTATTCCTACCATTTATTGTAATGGCTAATTTGCTATTACCACTTCAAAAAAGAACATTTTGCCATTCATTTCATTGTACAGATTCTCCTACAAACGGTTTTTGTTCAACAAAACAAAATAGCTAACAGCTAGACTAAGTCTTTTTTTAGAACTTATATTAATTTTTCCTTTTTATTGTTTTTTTTGCTGTTGTTGATCAGTTCTCAGTTAATTTCGTTCAAACGGTTTTAGGATAAAAGTGGTGGTTCCTTTTGTACACCAGGCTCAAGTTGATAGAATTATCCCTTGCTTTCCATCTTGTGAATCTTGCACAAATCTTTAAAGATTTGTTATGATTAATCCACAGCCTTAATTAGAACTCTTAAGGACATGATCACATGGCTCTGGTAGCTATTGCTTCAGCTTTCCTGTGAGAACGTCACAATATTTTTCTTCAGCACTGGAATGGGCTGAGATTGTGCACAGTTTCAACTGATGGGTAGTAAACTGCACAGAGTTGGTGGGGTTTTACCCATGTGACTTTCTTTTGGAGGCGGTATACACAGATTCATTGATCAGTGTCAGCACTATCCTTACAGGTATCTTCTGTTCAGTTGTTTGTTTTGTCAGCTTCCTTATGAGCTATAAAGCCGTTTAAAGGCAATGTGGGCAACCTTAATGAATTGGCCAAAATTCCAAATTACTGCTTTTGAGAACCTAATGGAATTCCACACTACATAATTACTACTTCCTAATAGGTGAACAGCCATACTGGGAGGTGCTGCGTTTCTTCTTTTTGGTAATTCCTTTTTTCCTTCCTTAGGATCCGAATTGCTGGCATCAGGGGCATTCAGGGAGTGGTTCGAAAAACAGTTAATGATGAACTTCGAGCAACTATATGGGAACCTCAGCACATGGACAAGATAGTACCATCATTGCTGTTTAATATGCAGAAAATAGAAGATATTGACAGGTATTTTTATTCCTGGTCACTGGCATGTTTTCTAAGCAATCTTTAGGCTTAGTTTTTATTATAGATACCTTTTGCTTTTCTTTAGTGGAAATAACTACTGATGTTTACTAGCTGAGTCTCCTTGAAACTGATAGCACAGCTCTGTTTAACTGCTCTTAATGTTTCTTGTCTTAAAGTCTTTTCAACCACCTTTGTTTCACTTGTTCATTCTGTTGGCCTAAAAATTGCTCCAGAAATTATATAACCATGTTTAGACTTCTTAAAAATTGTAAACTCCGTGTTTTATAACATCAGCTACAGAAATTAGTAAGCACAGGCTTTTAGGTGACTCAAATGATTTTGCTAGTTATATTTGTTAAAAATTGAGGGTTTAATTCCCATTTAGCCATTAGTAACAACTGTCTGTCCTGTCTGCAACAGTACTTAAAGTGAGGATTTAAAATTTATTTATATGTAGACACCCTTCTCTTTTTTTGATTTCAATGACTCCTAGGCATATTATCTGCCACGTAAGCCTTCAAAAAAGTGATAATTGATGTTGAGGATATGCCAGTCACCTTACAATTGAAAAGTCACTTTTTTGGTCCATGTCTGTATTTGTGGCTAAATGCTATGTAGGTCTAAAAAGTGTTTATTGCTAGCACTAGGAAATTTCCATAAAACCAACTTCAGCTGTGCAAACAAGCTTAAATATGTTTCACATCCAACCCTAGCTGCTTCAAAACTTGCTTGGTAAGTAAGCTCAGCAGCCTTCCTATAACAACACACTTTTCATGCTTTCACATGACACTCAGCTTGCTAAATCGGTCAGGTTTCTCTTTTTTGGTTTGTCAGGTTTTGGTGGTAGGGTTTTTTTTTCCCATTCCTCAGCCTTATTTTTCTTATTATTTCTAACTGCCAGTACCTGTCTCTTCTCTAAAGCAAATTTTCAGACTGAATGACTAAAATCAATAGTTGTCTATCTGTCCATGCTTTATCTATTTCCTGCATATAGCTGAGGGCCCACACAATATGTACAGAAATATCCGCTTGGATTTTACATCTGAAGAGTGATCTGAATAAGAGACAAAGGTTTCTGAAACTGCTGTTTGAACAAGGAGAGCCTAGTTAGCCTTTCGTTGCTCTTACAGGGCTTCTAGATGCAGGTGGGCCCGTTGTTACTCTTTACAGTGCCCTCAAGCATACATTTTCCTTTATATAGCAAAATTAAACTAACTACTGATGGAAAAACTGCCTGAAATAGGATTTGGATCAACCACTTAAAGCAGATCAGTTTATATGTACTGATGGACTAATTTTTCTCATTTGTTGAGCAGTGCAATAGTGGTGGTAGAAAAACAAATCTGTCAAAAAGCAACTGTTAGTTAAGTATCTCAACTGGCTGCTTGAAACTTTTTCTATAATGCACATTCAACAGAAAAAAAGACTAAAGATTTTCCAGGTGGCAAGTAGGGGCCTTGTATGATGCGCATGTGACAGAAAAACTGAAAACAATATTTATAAATTGTTGATCTGCTGGCCTTAAATGATGTTACAGGGAATTTCTCATCTTGTTTTATATGTGACTTCATATTTGTGGAGCACAAACACAGGCATTTTGAAGAGTAGGAGTAAGAAGCATATTGTTCTGGCAGATGGAATCAAAGCATTATTTGGAAAAGAACAGAAATTCCAGAAAATACCCCCAACTTAAATCCACAGAAAATAACCATTTTTGGTTAAAGCTGAAGTACACATATGTAAAGCTTACCTTAAGGAGCAGTGTAATTTTTATCTGTGGAACCTTAATAGCTTAATTCAAGATTCTTCTGAGTACATGTCAAATGAGACAATTTTTGGAGTTAAGAATTTAATATTTAAACAATATTTTAAAAAGGTATTTGTATTTGTGGTTGTCATTATTTGTCCATATATCTGAATGCACATTCTAGTTACTTGACTATCAGAAAAATTCGTGAGTGTAACATATTCTGAAAATCAGATTGGGTTTTTTCTTAGTTGTACTTCACTACAATTCTATATTACAAAATAATTGGTAGGTGCTGTTAAAGTTCAAACCAAAAATGTTATTGCTGCAGACAACGGGAGATAATTTTGAACATTCTGATGCAGTCTAGGACTAACGTTTTAGACTAGGAAGACTGGATTGCAATGTCTTCCTTTAACCTATTCTAAAATAAGACTCTAAGCAATGCTGAGAAGTCACTTTCTGTTGAATTGCATATACAAACACTTAAAAGATAACTTATTTTTACTGCATTTTAACTAGAATTCTTCCAGATAGACTAGCTCTGTGTGTTCTGCAGCCTGCTTTCTTTTTTCCCCGCCATCCACCCACCTTTGTAATGCTGCTGCATTCTAGGGAATCTCTGTCAAAACGGCAATGGGAATGACAGTCCTGCACTGTCATTTGTACCTTCTCAGTGCTGAGAAGGATGCCCATCTGTCTAGATCAGAGTCTAGGCAGTACAGGAAAAAAGAAAAGGGAGATTGAGGGGCACAGCAGTTGGATAAAGCTGCCGTTTAGTGGTACTCGTGGTGGATTATAAACAAATTGTCATGCCTTTTGAAGTTCTAATCATTGTGCATTTGTAAAACTATTTCTCCTTACTTATCTAACAGGGTGCCTGGGGCTTTTTTATTATTAAAATCTGACAAGCCAGCAATGTTGTGGTAACTTATGAAACACTGATGTTACCAGAGGCAACAGGACTTTTATATTGCAACTTTTAGATTGCAGTAGTCTCGAAACACTAGAAGATCTTTTGCTAGCAGAAGATACTACAACTATGATGTTAATGTGTTCATTTGACTGGTGGCATTTCAGTATTCGACTTACTGTAATGCTCTAAAGCTATGGGTTTATGATTCTGAAGAGTGAACATTAACTAAATCTGATGCTCTTAGTGAACACTTTTAAACATATTTAGAGCACAAGCTTGCACTGTAGAACAGAAAGTATGTTTAAGGTTTTAGTGTACTGATTTCTGCAGTCTAAAATAAATCTCCTAATGCCTAGATGCATAATGTTAATGTAGGTGAATGAATCCTCACTTGAGTTTCTATAATGTGTTTTGTGCAAAAAAATACTTGCCACCTGTAGGTACAGTACTTCTTGATAAGTAATAGAAGTACCTTAGGGGGAACATTTTTCTTTCTTTCTTCCTCAATCTCCTACCTCTCAACTGCTCAATTTAAATGAAAAATTAGTAACAGCTTAATGGTATGATGTGTGAAACACTTAAATTCAGAAATACATTTCAAATGCCTTTAATTTGCTCTAGTAATTCAGGTCTCTGTGTACTGAAAAGGAGGTGACTTTGGACAAGGGGGGGCAAAAAAAAAAACCCAAACCACAACCCAAAAAATGAACCAAAAAACATTGCCAAGGCCTGCATCAAAAATGAGAAGTGGGAAAGTGGAAACTCTTCTGGAAAGGCTCTACCTTTCACTGTTTACAGTGCAGGTGCTGATTTTAGTTATTCCAAAGTGAGGACAAGGCTATTCCCCTCAAAACTCAGTGGTAGAATTCGGGCCTCGGTAGGTTTTAGTTTGTCCAAAATAGTGTGGCTTTTCTGTAGTTTTGCTTCTCTTGTGTCTGGATTCAGTCTTTAGTTCAGTACTCTTACTCTCTTTTTGTACCCTGTTGATTTTAAATGGTCAGCCTAATTCCCAGTCACAGAGAGAAAAGAAATAATTGAAAATGACAGTATTTGAACTTTACAAAAGTTTGGTCATTGCTGCTGTCATTACTATAAAACATTAAAGCCTTGCTTTGCAGTGCAAGATTTATTAACTCATAAGTTGAAATTTCCATATGAAATGAAGTTGATATTTAAACGCTGATTTTAATTCCTTCTTAATTTAAAAGAATTTTTATTTTAGATTAAATCATTCATTGGGGTATTTTAGCACCTTAAGAAATAGTAGCTGTAGTAGTAATAAATTCTTCCCCCACCAATTGCTTTTTTCCTCTCCCATCGTGTCATCATTTTTTATTGTTCTTTACTTTGGTAGTACATTTCTATGATTGAAATAACTGTAATCTTCTTGTTAAAGGACAAATTCCTCAGCAAAACTGATGCAGTTTAACACACTTCATGATGATTTTATCTGATATGAAGTTTGACAGTCTGTATTTTTTCGTTATTATTTTCTGACTGAAAAAATCAGTTGCTATGTTTCTTTTTCAGAGTAATGCTTTTAGGGAAGGAAGCATCCTCCTTCAACAAGGGCCACCTTTATAAATATAGTATGAGGACATTAAGATCAATATCTACGTCTTAGGTAGATGTAGATAATATATAAAATATATATTATTATAATATATATTTCAAAAAATATGTTTCTACATGTGAAAGGTGTTTAGGTTTCCCCCCCACCTCCAAGTTACTAGTAACATACTATGTGATAAATACGGGAGTCCAGTTGCCCAACGGTATCATAGAATACTACAATGCAAAGAAGAACTTGAAAAAGTGTTATATTTTAATAAGGTTAAAAAGTAGAGGTTTGTGTGTACTGATGCAGACATTATAATAGATATTATGCTTAACTTTTCAGTCTTTGTGGTGCGTTAGCCCTGGCTAAAACAAAGCTCCCACCCATTCTTTCACACACCCCGCACCCTGGCCTCAACAGGGCAGGGGGAGAAAATAGGATGAAAAAGCTCGTGGGCTGAGGTAAAGACAGGGACATCACTTACCAGTTACTGTCATGGGCAGAACAGACTTGACTTGTGGAAAAATTATGTAATCTACTGCCAAATAAAATAGAGCTGTGTGGTGAGAAACAAAACCACAAACATTAAGACAACACCCTCCCGCCCCTTTTCCCCAGTCCCACCTTCACCCCTTCACTCCCGACTCCTCTCCCCCCAGGGGCGCAGGGGTGGCCATGGGGGTTGCGGTCAGTCCATCCCAGCCCCTCTCGGCTGCTCCTCCCTCCTCACACCTCTCCCTGCTCCAGCGGCAGCCCTTCCCTGGGCTGCAGTCCTTCAGGGACAACCTGCTCCCTCCTGGGCTCTCCACGGCCGCAGCTCCTGCAGGAAATCTCCCCCTGCTGCGGCGTGGGGCCCTCCCCGGGCTGCAGGGTGGGTCTCTGCTCCAGCGGGGTCTCTGCAGGGCTGCAGGGGATCCCTGCTGCGGGCCTGCAGCACCTCCTGCCCTCCTCCTCCTCCGGCCTGGGGCTCCCTCTGCTGCTGCTCCCTCCTGGGCTTCCTCCTCCTCTGCCTGTGCTGCCTTTTGCCCTTTCGGAAACCTGTTTTCCCCCCCGGCGCCCCAGCTTGGCTGAGGGGCTCAGCTGTGTGCTGCGGTGGGGCCGCTGGAGCCGGCTGGGACCGGCTGTGTCCAGCATGGGGAAGCCCTGGCCTCTCCTCACAGAGGCCACACCTGGGCATGGACACCCCATACAATCCTCTCCATAGTAATGTTGGGAGACAGGCAGTTAGAAGGTAACTAACTTGTACACTGTCTAGTTAGAGGTAACTATGTGGGTGATAATGTTCTAATTAGTTCAATCAGACTTTTTTCCAACTCACAAGCCATCTGTTTCTGCAGAAGTATTGGAGTTTTATTTAACACTCACCCACACAGTGTGGATTCAGTAGTGGGCAGGTGAATGAGATCATTAGTCTGAACAAAATGACTAAGATTCTGCCTAACTTTTTGCATGGTTTCATAGCCTTCATTCATTGTTAGCAATGGGTAATAGTTGTCAAAATACAGTGGGTTACAAGTCAAATCAGTGTTAACAGCCATTGTTTTTGCCATATAAATATTTACTAATACAGTGGTCAGTACTGAGTGAAGAGATGATGATCTATAGTCCTGCTATAAGACAACAGAATGTTTTAGTCAGAATCCTGGTCTGAAGCGTATTTGAGATACAGTTCTTGCCTAGATCAAGAGCGTGACTCAGGAATGTTGTAGAACCGAGGGTGGGTACAGTAAGGAAGATGAATATTAATCAGTAGTAAAATCAATGTATTTTTGTCTTATTTCAGCAGAATAGGCCCGCCATCCTCTCCTACAGGAGGAGAGAAAGAGGAAAATCCTGCTCTGCTGGCCGAGAATTGTTTCAGGGAACTACTAGGACGAGCAACCTATGGAAATATGAATAATGCTGTCAGACCAGTTTTTGCGTAAGTTCAAAATTCATGGAAGGTCTTATCTTAAGAGATTTTTTTTATTTCATCCTCTAATTATGTTGCATTAAATTCCTTCCTCCTTTTCTACCCAAAGATTTCCATTCATGTTTCTTCAAAAAAATTGCCCCTCTTTTAATCTCACTTCTTTGTTGCCTGTCTGTTAACTTGAAGATAGTTATGGAGCAACGTGTGTCCCATTTTACTGATTTTAGAAGTGCAATATAATGATTTGGATGGGTTGTTGCCTCATCTGGCTTTTCTTTTGTATGTGAAACTGTTTATTCACGATATTAATGTCCCATAGATGACTCCTGCAGTCAGTGAAGAGACAAGCCAAGTAAAATACAAGTAGCACAAAGGAATACTGTGCCCAGATTAAAACATAAAGTTAAGATTTCTGCTTCCTTGCCGTTTTCTTCCAAGACCTGTTTTGATATTCTGTGAAGAATATGTTTTAACAGCTCATTTAGTAGTGAATGGCAGATGTGCACACAGTATGCACATTATGCACAAATGCACACAGTACAAATTATAGCTGATGTATTAACTATCAAGTCCAATGTTTTTCAGTTCTCTGCATTGCCCCAATTGATGTGAAAAAAGCTATAAGCATTGAGATAAATCTCCTTCTTTCACCTCTGCTAGTGTCTACAAAGTAGGCATGTTCTCAGG
This sequence comes from Balaeniceps rex, assembly GCA_013401315.1. Classification (NCBI taxonomy): domain Eukaryota; kingdom Metazoa; phylum Chordata; class Aves; order Pelecaniformes; family Balaenicipitidae; genus Balaeniceps; species Balaeniceps rex. Next base: position 42,740 of record VYZW01044434.1, on the reverse strand, counting down.
AGAGATCTTTGCAGGAAGCTCTAGACTCAGTGATACTACTTTCAAACCCTGGCTTTTCCTGGTGATGAGGAGAACTGCAAATTAATGCAATTAAAATTTGCATTCTTCCAAAATACCTGCCACTAGAGTGAATGTTTAGGTACTAAACAGTCTGGATGGACTATTTGGAACTATACTGCAGCTGCTTTCTTACCACTTTTCAGTTTCTTTTATGGGCTTATCTCAAAACTTTATCAGCATGTGCAGTTACTTCAGTCTTTCGAATCATTTCAGTGTCAGGGAAGTTTCCCCCAAATAATTCCTGATTCTCTAAACCAGAGTTAGTGCTTGGTTTGGGATCTGAGAAGGTGTCATACTTGCATTTCCTGTGGCAGATCCAAAGCTTTATGTATTCAAAGTGTTATTTCCAGCTTAATTTCTTTTCTTACTCGCTATGATCTTAAGGAACCGCTTGAGTCTGTGTGGACCTCTATGTGCCACATGCTGCATTTGTGCGCTGAAATCAGTAGATAATGACATTACTCAGAATATATTATCTCTTCTATGAATAGAGAGTCTTTATGGTCACCATTTTTGTGTTCCATTTTGAGGAAGAATTGCCAATTAATATAAATAACTGCTGTAAAGGTTTAGTATTTTTGAAGAACTAGAGATGCAGAAAATGCAATTTCGAGCTGTTTTTCCTAAACAAAAAGGGAGTGCTCTATCTAATCAGCTTCACTTTGTGAATGAGCAGAACTGGTAGAATGAAAGTTTGAGAAAAAGTGCAATAAACTCACTATCTGATTGAAAAACCTGACTTAGTTTACGTATACTTGATTAGAAAACAGATTCTCCTAACAGTTTTCAGCAATTTCACAGCTTTTAAGAAAGCTCTGGAAATAAAGATAAGGCCACTTACTACAGTGTTAACACTGAAGATGCAGGTTTAGTTTGCCACTTGAAGGCTTGCTTCATGTGGCATTGGAATATCAGTCAACATGCTATCACTTCCTTGCAAAACTGAGAGAATAGTGCTTCTTGCATCATGAGACTGAGTACATTCAATGACTGAAGGATTTAAATATAGTGAAGATAGTTGAAATCTGAAGTCAGTCTCCTGGTATGGGTTTGGATTGACCTTAATTCTCCTTGCCTTTGGCAGAAAATCTCCATGGTTGTAAGTGTCTGCACGTAGTAGCTAGAAACTCAAATTCTCATTTTAATGAAATCTGACAGATCAATCTGGCAAACCGCTTAATGAAAGTCAAAAAATTTATATTAATATGATATGGAAAAAATTTTGAGTCAACAGTCACAAGCTACATAGACTTCCTTAGCATGAATTTGCAGTGGTGAATACATTAGGCAGATCCAGAGAGAGACAGAAATCTAGTGAGTATAAACAACTTCCCAAGTATAAGAAGTCACACCCTATTCATCTCGCTGCATTTCCATTCTTGTGAGTTACCACATCATCTGTGCAAGGGTTTTGGATATCAAAAGACTGGTGTTTAATATTCTTTCAGCAAACATGATACATGAGAAGATTATTTTATATATTCCCATACATGCCTCAGTTCTGCTTTCTAGTCATCAGTATCAATTTATCATTTTGTACTGTAACGATTGCTTGCATGTGTGACAATGTGAGTGGATTCAGGGACTGTTAGCGGCTCTCACTCCATAAGGTAGTGATTTGTACCATTGGTTCTGCTGTTCCTTTTCATTTGAGAAACCTGATTTTGCACATTTGCTACATATATGCAGCAGATCTTAATGGAAGGCAGAGTTTGGCATTTGTTACTCCAGCAATAAAATGGTTTGCAATCTTACTTAGATATTCTTTATTAAAAGAAATGTAATTGGAAAAAAAAAAGGCAAGATGTGACTAAATGCACCATGCTGAAAATACCATTTACCGTCTTTTACAAAAACAAAACTACATTGAATATACTGCCTGCATTATGACAAGTAAAATATATCACCTACACTAATCTAATACTCCTTTTCTTAGGAGGAAAATTCCAATATACAAAGTATGCTGCCCATTGAGCTATTACACAAAACATTAACCTAGGCTGTCATCTTCCCCCTGCTGTCTTCCCATCAGTTCAGCTACCTGAAGCAGCTAATACTTTGCCTTTCTAGAAAAAGAAAACTGTATGTCTTGTTCTCAGAGGAAAGGTTTTTTTAAAAAAAAAGATATAAGATGTAGTTGACCATAATCTGCCTGAATGGATCTTTGGGGCAGATAAAGAGGAAGTGTCAAGGGTAACAGAGAACGCATGCAACCTTGAAAGATAAAAGGATTGGTTCCAATCAGGAGGAGATAGTGGAGAGTATGATTTTGTATTTGATGAGACAAAAAGAAGATAGGTTAGCTAAAATAAGCTATCATGTACAAGAAATGATGGACTGTACTGGAGTGATATAAGGGAGAAAGAAGACATGAATAAATATCTTACGAGCTGCTAAGCCTTGCAGGGTTTAAAGAGGTAATTTTGTTTGTCTTTCTACCCCAAGGCAGGATTAAATATACCTGTGTGTTTGGAATGTGCATAAAGGCAGCTATCCCCAACAGGTAGTCCAGTCTAATATTTAGTAATGCAAATATGCTGTTATCTTGGCAGACAAACACCTTTAAAATTCCTGAAATTCTTTCTTGTAGGGATTTCTATTAAAGGTATGTAATGTGTCAAAATGGCAGTACTTTTTTTTTAAGCTCTGCAATGGACTGCAAGATAATTTAGGGCACAGGAGAGGGTAGCTTTATGCCAGCTGGTTTAATCAACCTTGAAGGAGACCTGTGTACTCAGCTAGGTCACTAGGCTGGTAGCAGCTGGCCAGCGAGTTAATTGAGACCTCCAGATTCTAGGCAAAAGTAGCTTAAAGCATCCAGTCAGTCCTCCTGTGTTCAGAGTACTCACTTCTTTCACCTGTATGCTTTCAAGTTTGTTATTTGAAACATCTTCATGTGTTTATTATGTTCTTTGAGAAAGGGCAGACCAGTAGTGATTCTGTAGCTGAGATACTTGTTTAGAAACTCTACCTAAATTCAGTTTCTGTAAGAAAGTTTTTTTTGTGGATTTGGGGGTTTGTTTTGGTTTTTTGTGGGTTTACTGTGTTTTTTTTTTTCTTTTACCTAAATCATTCCTATTAAAAGGCATCCCAAATTGCTTGTATCAATCTTTTAGATTTAAAAAAGCATTTAGTTCTGTCATGCTTTTCCAGGTACTCAGATCTTCTTTTTGGAAAATTAGATGTTTGCCCTATTCATAGCTTTCAGCATAGTGCTTAAGCAGAATTTCTTGTCTTTGCTTGAAGCTGACAAAGTTTTTCATCAGTGGTTCCTATCCCATTTAAAGAGAAACTGATGCATTTATTGTTTTGATTTTGGTTTGATATTTCTTGCAGAAAGTGTTGAAATGCTTCAGAGTGATAAAGCAGTATATACACAAAGAGTAGCTGTTTTTTGTTTTCCATATATATTATTCATGAAACCACTGTGAAAACAAAAATAGTTCTTAAAGTCTCTATTCTGGATGTAACATTCAGCCATAATTATTTTGATGCTCTGATTCAAAACAAATTCTTTATCTTATTTAGAGTAGGAGTTTGTCAACATATTATAACCATCCTCTTCAGTGTGTCTCTTTCATGTAAATAAGCATATAATGTCACAGCCATTTTTATGTATGCACTTTGTATGGAAACAGTAGATTCTTAACTGTATCTCTTTAGTATGACTAGATTCCTTAAATTCCTGAATCTAGAGGATAAGGAATTTCTGTTACAGCCAAATGTTTTGTGATCACATCCTAAAGCTTGAAAACAAATGCTTTTCTGAAGTTCTAGTTTTCTCACCTAGTTAATAAGTCATTGTTTAGAAGCTTTATGTAAGGAAATAATACCTATGAGGTAAATTTTGAGAAAAATGTAAGATGCCATTTATTATATCTGTGGAATGTCATTATTTCAGGTTGCTTAATTTTTGGTTACAGGCATTTAGACCATCATAGACTATGGGATCCCAATGAATTTGCTGTTTCCTGCTTCAAAATCATCATGTATTCTATACAGGTAGGATTTTCTCCAGGGTTTGTTTTCATTGTATACATGTTTCAAGCACATGAAACAGGGTTAAATGCTCACCTCACCATAATAATGATAGACAGTAGATGAAGTCAAAGAATACAGATCCCTTTTCATAACTCCTTAGCCTTATTTTTTAAACTTTTCAAATCATAACCTAATCGTGGTTTATGATCAGAGGTTATCTGATTTACTTTCAATTAATGTACACTTGTAGAAGAAAAAAGATGTTAAGGGATTCTTGATGGAAGGTAGTGCGGAGGTCCCTGAGCAAGCTCCAGAACAAGGAGCAATATAGCCATACTGATCTGACGTTGTGCTTGATAAATAAATCTCTCTTAAGTTGGTCATGTCTCCGTCCCAAGACAGCTGTGCTGCTTTTACAGCCCAAGAAACCAGCTTCACATGGAACTGTGTTGAGCTAATTGATTTTTACTAGTGGGCAACCTCTATTGTCTGTTGTAAACATGCTGATTCTTGGATGCGTCAAGCACAGAAATCCAAAAGATAAAGTCATAAAATTCCAGGTTTGTGGAAGAAAGCTGAGCTTTCTCAGCATTTGTATTGATGACACTTTTTTGTAAGACCAGCTGAAGTCCTTGAACTGCAGTTAGCTGAATGAAGTACCACTTCACACTTCTTCTGTTCTGGTAGATGTTCCTGGATATTTTAATACTGTAAGCCTTTTTTATACAGTGCTGGATGGACCTGTGTGGCTTCATCTGTCATGGTAGTTTTTTTTTAATCTGTATTTAATCATGAATTGATTAAAATTTGGATAAATTTATGAGTAAGAATGTTGCAGAATAGGATCATGGTCATGACTACAGCTGAATAGTGTACGAGTTTATTCTTACTAAAGTCACAGATGAAGCTTTTCTTTCTGTTTGTTTGTTTGTTTGTTAATAGGCACAATATTCCCACCATGTAATACAAGAAATTCTTGGACACCTTGATGTTCGCAAAAGGGACTCCCCACGAGTTCGTGCTGGCATTATTCAGGTTCTTTTGGAAGCAGTTGCAATAGCAGCTAAAGGGTCAATAGGTAAGTCATCTTATATTAAAGGCATCAGATCAAAGGATAGATTTGAAGGGTGGTGCTCATTTTTGCTTTGTTTTCAGACTGAGTGAAAGCATATGTTTTGAGAAGGTTTTGTATTTATTAATTTTTTTTCTCCTTTGTGCTGATAAAATGCTTGAAATCTTACTTGGTTTACAATTACTCAAATTACTCAAACATACTGTGGTGGTTTGACCCTGGCTGGATGCCAAGTGCCCCACCAAAGCCACTCTATCACTCCCCCTCTCAACTGGACAGGGGAGAGAAAATATAACAAAAAAGCTCATGGGTTGAAATAAGGACAGGGAGATCACTCAGCAATTACTGTTACAGGCAAAACAGACTTGACTTGGGGAAAATCAGTTTAATTTATTACCAATCGAATCAGAGTAGGATAATGAGAAATAAAACCAAATCTTAAAAACACCTTCCCCCCACCCCTCCCTTCTTCCCAGGCTCAACTGCACTCCTGATTTTCTCTCCCTCCTACCCCCTAAACGTCGCAGGGGGACGGGGAATGGGTGTTGCAGTCAGTTCATCACACGTCTCTGCCGCTCCTTCCTCCTCAGGGGGAGGACTCATCACACTCTTCCCCTGCTCCAGCGTGGGCTTCCGCCCACAGGAGCCAGTTCTCCATGAACTTCTCCAACGTGAGTCCTTCCCACGGGCTGCAGTTCTTCACGAACTGCTCCAGCGTGGGTCCCTTCCACAGGGTGCAGTCCTTCAGGAGCAGACTGCTCCAGCGTGGGTCCCCTGCAGGGTCACAAGTCCTGCCAGCAAACCTGCTCCAGCATGGGCTCCTCTCTCCCCACGGGTCCACAGGTCCTGCCAGGAGCCTGCTGTGGCATGGGCTTCCCACAGGGTCACAGCCTCCTTCGGGCATCCGCCTGCTCTGGTGTGGGGTCCTCCACAGGCTGCAGGTGGATATCTGCTCCACCATGGGCCTCCATGGGCTGCAGGTGGACATCTGCTCCACTGTTAACCTCCATGGACTGCAGGGGGACAGCCTGCCTCACCATGGTCTTCACCACGGGCTGCAGGGGAATCTCTGCTCTGGCACCTGGAGTACCTCCTCCCCCTCCTTCTTCACTGACCTTGGTGTCTGCATAGACGTTCTTCTCACATATTCTTACTCCTTACTCCAGGTGCAATTTGTGTCCTAGTGTTTGGTTTTGTTTTTTTTTTTTTTCCCCCCCTCTCCTTCTCTAATATGTTATCACAGAGGCACTACCACCGTCACTGATTGGCTCGTCCTTGGCCAGCAGCAGGTCTGTCTTGGAGCTGGCTGGCATTGGCTCTATCGGACATAGGGAGCATAGCAGCTTCTCACAGGAGCCACCTCTATAGCTGCGCCCGCTCCCAAAGCCTTGCCATGCAAACCCAATACACGTACTTACTTGGTCGTTTGACTGTTTTATAAATCATTTCCATTGAAAAAATGAATAGATGTATTTTTACAGCCTTGTGAAAGGCAGGAATTCCTATTTGGTAGGAAGTCAGAAAGTCTGAGAGAACTGCGTGTGACTCTACAAAATGTCAAGAGCACTGTCGCTTTCTGATACAGCTGCTGTGAGATGAGTGGTAATATGGGAGTCAAGAGTAGAATGATCTTTGAGAAATTTTACCCTAGTAGCTGTGAAGCAGCTGCAATAAGGTGAATTATGTCATTTAAGGTACTGTAGTTCCTTGAAATAAGAGTAGTTATGAAGATGTGTACACATGTGCTCTGCTGTTGTTTTTCTTTGGTCTCCTGCTGAAATGTTATTGCTTTGCTTCATTAGCTTGAGTCTGAGCGGGTTCTTTCTCTTTATACAAGACCCACTTGCATGCACAGACTTGTGAAGTCTTTTACCAGATTGTGAAAAGAGCTCATTATTTGATCCAATATATAGAACTGAATTTTAGTAACAGGTTTTGAAATAACTGAAATTCAGGTGCAAGTACCTGCAGTTTAACCCACCGTTGATGCTTAATTTCAGCAACCAATCATATTTTCTATGTAAAACTTGCATGGTGGGTTGACTCCGGCCGACAGCCGTTTGCTCACTGCCCTTTCCTACAGGACAGGGAGAAGGTAGAAAGAAGGTGAGAAGTCTCATGGATCAAGATAAAGACAATTTAATGGGTGAAGCAAAAGCTGCGTGCACAGGGAAAGCAAAGGAGTTTATTCAGTACTTCCCACTGACAAGCAGATGTTTAGCTACTTCCTGGAAAGCCAGGCCTCAGCATGCGTAACGGTTACTTGGGAAGACAAAAGCCATATGAACAAACGTCCCCCCTTTTCTCCTCCTTTCCTTGAGCTTTTATTGGTGAGCATGACATCATGTGGTATGGAATAGTGCTTTGGTCAGTTTGGATCAGCTGTCCTGGTCTGTGTCTCCTCCCAGTTTCTTGCACACCCCAGCCTGTTCTTTGTAGGGACAGAGTGGGGAAAAAGAAAAAGCCTTGGTGCTTGCTAGCAGTGTTCAGCAACAGCCGAAACACTGGTGTGTTCTCAACACTATTTTAGTCACAAATCCAAAGCACAGCACCACCCGGGCTGCTAAGAAGAAAGTTAACTCCATCCCAGCCAGGCCCCATACAACTTGATAGTAATGGATTACGCATATATACCTGGCTGCATTTCCTGATTCCAAAATAATTTCTAAAGTATCGGGGTGTAGGCACATTTCAAAAGTTTATCCCTAGGCCATATCCTTCAAACAGTATATTTCACTTGTTCTTTTCAGCTTAATCTGATTTCTCCTGAAAAGGGATTGAAAAGGTTAGTTTTCATTTTCTTAAGGCACCTTTCCCTTGACAGGTGCAATCATTGTTATGTGTTGTTTCCAGGCCCAACAGTTCTGGAGGTTTTTAATACCTTGTTGAAGCACTTGCGCATCAGTGTTGACTTTGAGCTGGGTGATAGGCGCAGTTCAGCAGGAAGTGCCACTTTCAGCACAAGCTCCAAGGAGAGTGATGAGAGGATTGTCCAGAATGCTATTATTCAAACAATTGGTGAGTAATGACAGTAACACAGGCTCACTTAAAATTCCTCCCCTTCTCCCCCTTCCTCAATGAGATGGTATTAAAACAGCTTGAATCAAAAAGGAATAATGGCAGGGGTGGTATTTCTGATTGTACTTGCTTCTAAATCTCAGGCTCACTTTACGGATTTGACTTCTGAAAGACTGTTCTTTTAATTGTTAACTGAGCAGATAGCCAAGAAGCTCAATGAAAATTAAAAATGCTGGTGGACTTATAATAAACATGTTGGTTACATTATTATGTGGCCATTGAAATATAGACATCATTTTGTACCTTTGGTACAGAAGTAATATTAGTCCTTTCATGAAAATCATATTGCAAGCAATCATATACAGTAATATATTTTAGTAGGTAGTACTTGAAAATTTGTAGAAGCCAATGTTAAACATAGCGGCAACAATGACACCTAATGGCCAGTTGTGCTACAACGACTTAATTGAAGTGCTTTTAAGCACAATACTGAAAATAAGGGCAACAATTTCTGTAAATGATTTCATTAAAATAGCCTCTCCCCTTTTTTTCAGATTTTCCCTTTATGGTAGTGATATATTGGAGTGCATTCATCATGTGTATTCCTTTACTTAAAGAATGAGGGGGAATGTAACTTAAATGTTGTTCACTAACCTGTACCTTTGCTTATGTCTTGAAGCTTTCTAGAGCAGTACCAAATATGTGGTAGATTATTTCTCACCATTACAGTAAAACTCCAAGTTAAAATGTTAACCCCCCCACCCAAAAAAAAAAATTCCCCAAAACCCACAACCCAACCTTTTAAAGTAAAGCTTCTTTCTATCAACGTTACATTTATACTATTGCACAGCAATAGAAGAGACTAGAATATCTCAAGTCGGAAGGGACCCATAAGGACCATTGAGTCCCACTCCCTGCTGCTCACAGGACTACCTAAAACCAGACCATATGACTAAGAGCATTGTCCAGACGCTCCCTGAACTCTGACAGGCTTGGTGCTGTGACCACTTCCCCGGAGAGCCTGTTCCAGTGACTGACCACCCTCTCATTGAAGAAATTTTTCCTAATGTCCAATCTGAACTTCCCCTGATGCAGCTTCATTCCATTCCCTCGTGTCCTATTGCTGGTCACCAGAGAGAGGAGATCAACACCTCCCCCTCCGCTGCCCCCCATGAGGAAGGTGTAGACTGTGATGAGGTCACCCCTCAGCCTTCTCTTCTCCAGGCTGAACAAACCAAGTGACCCCAGCAGCTCCTCGTAAGTGTTGCCCTCGCGGCCTTTCACCATCTTGGTTGCCCTCCTCGAGCCTGTCATCCCCCAATTTGTGCATATAACCAGGATTACCCCATCCCAGGTGGAGAATCCTGCACTTGCTCTTGTTAAATTTAATACAGTTGGTGATTGCCCAGCTCTCTAGTCTATCCAGATCTCTCTGTAAGGCTTCTGGACCCTTGAAGGAGTCCACAGCTCCTCCTAGTTTAGTATCATTGGCAAACTTACTTAACTTACATTTGATTCCTGCATCCAGATCGTTTATAAAACTGAAGAGAACTGGCTCTAAAATTGAGCCTTGGGGAACCCCACTGGTGACCGGCTGCCAGCCTGATGTAACCCCATTTACTGTAACTCTTTGAGCCTTGACCCATCAGCCAATTGCTCATCCAACATATTATGGACTCGTCTAGCTGTATGTTGGACATTTTGTCCAGAAGGATACTGTGAGAGGCAGTATTAAAAGCTTTGCTAAAATCTAAAACCACTACATCTACTGGCTTCCCTTGGTCAACTAGATGGGTGACCTTGTCATAACAGGAAATCAAGTTGGTTAAGCAGGACTTTCTCCTCATGAACCTGTGCTGGCTATGACCAATGGCTGCGTTGTCTCTCAAGTGTTTTTCAATAACTTCCAGAGCAACCTTCTCCATAATTTTACCAGTCACTGAAGTGAGACTGACAGGCCTGTAATTACCAGGGTCTTCCTTCTTACCCTTCTTGAAAACTGGGACAACGTTTGCCAGCTTCCAGTTGACTGGGACCTCTCCAGACTCCCAAGACCATTGAAAAATAATGGACAGAGGTCCCATGATGACATCAGCCAGCTCTTTCAGTACCCTGGGATGAATCCCATCAAGCCCCACAGACATGGACATCCAGCTGGAGCTGCAAGTCTTGAACAAGTTGAGCGTTGGCCAGGAGTTTATCATCCCCTCAGTCACGGTCTTCCAACACAGGGCTTCGGGGGTCCCAGGGCCCATCACCGGTGTTAAAGACAGAGGCAGAGAAGGCATTAAACGTCTCTGCTTTGTCTGCGTCCTTATTTTATGAGGTGACTGACCTCATCAAGCAACAGACCAATGTTACCTCTGATCCTCCTTTTGCTGTGACCATATTTAAAAAAGCCCTTTTTGTTGTCCTTCACAGTGTTGGCTAGCTTGAACTCTAATCGAGCTTTGGCCACACAAATTTTCTCCCTACAGTGGCAAACAGCATCTCTGTGGTCCCCCCATGTTGCCTGTCCTTGCTTTCAATGTCCACACACCTTCCTTTTCCACCTAAGTTCTAGAAGAAGATCCCTGCTCAGCCAAGCTGGCCTTCTGCCCTGCTTGCTTGACTTCGACACTTTGGAATTGCCTGCTTCTGTGCTCTTAAGAGATGGCTCTTAAAAAGTGACCAGCATTCATGGACCCCAATACCTTCAAAAGCAAATTCCCAGGGGACCTTACTAACCAGCTCCTTCAGCAGCCCGAAGTCTGCTCTCCCCATATTCAGGGTTGAAGTTTTGGTGACAGTTTTTTTCTCCTTTCACCAACAATTTGAAACTCAACTACTTTGTGGTCACTGTGACCAAGACAGCCACCGATCACCACTTCACCCATGAGTCCCTCTCTGTTTACAAACAACAAATCTGTGAGGGCACCTTTCCTAGTCGGCTCCCTTAGTATCTGCACCAAGAAGTTATCGTGCTTCAAAACGTGCTTCAGAAGTTTCCTGGACCTGTTTGTGTCTGCTGTATGATATTCCCAGTTGATGTCTGGGAAGTTAAAATCACCCTTAAGGACAAGGGCAGTTGATCTAGAGATATCCCTTAATTCCTTGTAGAATAATTCATCGCTGTTGTCATCCTGGCTGGGTGGTCGATAGTAGACTTCCACAACAACATCTGCTTTATTTGCTTTCCCCTTCATCCTTACCCAGAGGCTCTCAACCATGTTGTCACCAACTGCAAGCACCATACAATCCAACCCCTCCTTTACATGCAGCACCATTGTCCCCTGCCTCGCCTGCCCTGGCTATCCCTCCTGAAGAGCCCAGAACCGTCCATCACGGCACACCAGTCACAGGACTCATGCCACCAGGTTTCGCTTATGCCAGTGATGTCGTAGCTCTGGGAAGGGCCCAGAGCTTCTAGCTCCTCTTGTTTATTCCTTATGCTGTGCGTATTAGTATAGAGACACTTCAAAGGTGCTCCAGAGTGCTCAGCACATCATAGAGCAGAGAGAAGGACCTTGCTAGCACACCGTTCCTCAAACATTGGCATGCTGCCCCCAGGCTTATCTTGTGAGCCTGGTTTTATCCCTTTCCCCCTTCAAATCTAGTTTAAAGCTCTTTCAATGAGCCCTGCTAACTCCTGCGCAAAGATCCTTTTCCCAGTTTGAGACAGGTGTACCCCATCAGTCGCCAGCAGGCCTGGTGTTGTGTAGACTGACCCATGATCAAAAAAACCCAAAATTCTGCCAGTGACACCAGGCTCAGAGCCAGCTATTGATTTGCTGGCTCTTCCTGTTTCTTCCCTCATCCTTCCCTGCAACTGGAAGGATAGAGGAGAACACTACTTCTGCTCCTGATCCCTTAAACAGTTGTCCCAAGGCCCTGAAGTCTCTCTTGATCGCCCTTGGACTTATTGCAACTTCATTGCTGCCTACATGAAAGAGCAATAATGGATAATAATCTGAGTGCCGTACCATGGTGGGAAATTTCCTCATCACATCCTTAAACCTGGCCCTAGGGAGGCAGCAGACTTCCTTAAGAAGTGGTCAGGTTGACATACTGGGCATGCTGTTCCCCTCAGAAGAGAGTCTTCTATGACAATGACCCGACTTTTTTTCTTTATGGAAATGGTTTTGACGCAGAGTGTAGGCTGACTTAACCTTGATGACACCTCCAAGCTAAATGAACTATCATCCTCGTTATTGTTCGGTTCCACTCGCAAAGCCTTGTACTTACTATGCAAGGGCACCTGGGAAGGTGGGGCAGTCACAGAGGAGACAGTGCCTGCTGCGCCAGGCAGGAACTTGTCACCATTGCTCCCTGTTCCTTAGGTCACTGTGTTCTGCTGGGTGGGGAGAGGATAGGGAATCCTGTGTATCCTGTGTCCTGTCTGCCTGACAGGTCTGTCCCAGGGATGGTGGGGTGTGGTTCCAGTAGACTGTCTCCCTCTCAGACTCCCTGATACTCCTCAACCTACTCGCCTCCTCCCACTAAGCGGAGAAGTTCCCCTACCTGGGCGCACCTTCCACAGGCGTGCTCGCTGCTGCTGTCAGTACTGCCGTAAGAGCAGGGCACACCCTGCGGCCTGACACCTGCGTAGCAGCGTGTTCCCATCGGAGCTCTGTCTGGGAAGCTGTGTCAGTCATAGCAGGTGCAGAGTTTAGAGAGGACATGGCCTTCTGCTGGGTAGATACCATTGCTCCCTGGTTGAGCTGGAGGAGCTACAGCACCCTTGTTGTGTGCCAGCTGCCGTGGCACTCTAGGTTGCTAACGCTCCGCGGGGCCTTCTTTTGTAGGCGTGGGGCCTTGGCCACCATTGCTCCTGGCCCTGCCCAGGTCTCATCAGCTGCTGTTGTGTGAGCTGCAGGCTCCTGGGGGGTCTCTCTGGTCCCCCTGAGGTTCCCCCGGTTCAGGAAACCCCCCCGTACATCATGCTAGAGAGCTCTGCTGCCGATCGTGCTGGCACAGCAGCTGCTCACCTTGGCAGTCTCTAAGTAAAGTATTGGTCATATAATACTCATATACCACTGAGATTTCTGTTCGCACACCTGTAATATTTAATGGTGACTTAAGAACAGACAAAAGTAACAACACTGTGTTCCATGAGAAACACTTCCAATTCCTCACTAGTTACAAATTTACAAATGTCACATATTTAACTTTTAAATTATATATTTAAAGGAAGATAAAATTAGAAAGTTTTAGGATTCAAAGAAGAAAGTGAGTGTCATGAAAAGACTCTGTAAAGTCATTCAGCAGGAATGAACATGTATTATGCCCTAAAACAATCATAATTTTATTCTTCATCTATTTTGACCTTGTAAATGTATTCCTTGTATTTATAAGGCTTTTCTTATAAGGAGAAGGGCCCTATATCTCTTTCCTTCTGTGATTTCATTCCATTTTTCTTTAGGATTTTTTGGAAGCAATCTCCCAGATTACCAGCGATCAGAGATTATGATGTTCATTATGGGAAAAGTACCTGTTTTGGGGACAACTTCACAGTCACTGGATACCAGTCACCTTGGGTTTGTATAACCTACACTTTTTAAATTTCTAATTAAAAATTTAGATTTTTGGAATCTTGATAAACTAAGAAGTGAAATAAATTAAGAAAAGTGAAATGCAAATTCTCACTCATTAGGGGCTGTATTAAATGCCATGCAGAATCAAGGCATGCGCAGTGTCAGCAGTATGAAATCAATCTCCAGACACATTAGTGATAGAAAATACTTGATTGGAATATAACTTATTTTGCACTAAAACATTTCTTCTCTCCACACCTGTACAAGTGTTTCTGAAATTATCTACTTAATGGTGGTTAATTCCATAAATTCTCATACATGTGTTTTGTAAATGAGGGAAATTGAACTATGACTACATTTTTTCAAACAGCTGCATAAATGTTTTTTCTTCATTCTGTACAAGCTGACTTCAGATTAAGAAACAAACTGCAGAAATTCCAGTTAATTTATTTTGGTTTAGATTTTCCCTATTTATTTAGAAATAGGAAAAAGGTATAGGTGGGCAGACTCTTGTAATAAACTCATAATTAAAAAGCTGCCATATGCTGAAGTAATATTTTTCCCTGTAACATGAATAATTATGTTTAAACACTGCTTTTCCTCAGTGTGGGGAAAGTCACTGAAAAGGTTGCAGCTATTCTTTCCAGGTATGCATGGATACTTTGTACCGCATATGTCTGATCCCCTGCTAGCCTAAGTAGGAAGTCATTGTCATTCTTCTGGCTTCTTGGTAGCTTTCCATATAGTGTTGTGTCCCTGCAGCATGGGACACTCTTCCATGAAAGATAGAAATCTGTGCCAGGCAGTTACCACTCGTTAAGAAGGCATTTGAAATATGGAACCATTTCGAATTCTGTACTTGGATTACCAGTTAGTGTGTGGGGTTTTTTGTTTTTTAACTATACAATTTTCCTTTATGGTATTCTTTGTAAACGTGGGACTGAGTAGTATATTAGTACGATGCGCATACATCATTCTGAATAAAGCACGCTTTCTGACTGCTGATACAGTCTTGCATTACTTACCTGAAAATTTGGTCTCTGCTACAAAAGGCGTTTAAATGATACTGCCAACTGGGTATAGCCAGGATTATAGCCTGTGAAGGTGGAAGTTTCCACTGTTACATAGGGACCATATTTTGTGAAGAGGTTTGCTCTTTCCGTACGCTATTTGGTGGACAAAAGGCTTTGTATCTTTTTTACTTTCTTGAAAGAGTCTCTTTGAATGGAGCAATTTATTCCAAGTGCACTTTCATCTTGTAAGATCTTGCAAGAACAGTGAATATGTGACTATATACCAACAGCTATTTAACTTCTTTTAGTATCAGCAGATGGAAAATAAGAACAGATGAAGAACAGGTTAAGTGGTGTTCCGTGTACATTCCTCTGATCTGAAAAATGAGGGTTCTTTCAGTTTTTCTGTCTGATTTTGCAGATAACTTTTTTTCAGTCTCAGAGTTTTGGGGTCTGACTTGAACAAGAAGTGTCCTGGTTTCTTAAAAGACTCAATTACATTTTAATTCAAAAGAAATTCTGAGTGCTGATGCTTGTGAAAATTAAGTCAAGCATGTAGCAGTTGAATATTTCAGATACAAAGAGATTTCTGAATGAAACACAAAGATTTTGATCTGCTTCACATATATAATTTACTGTTTTTTCAATTGTATGTGCTTTGTTTTTTAAGCCTTCCTATAAATGTCCCTTTCAAAAACATTTAGTAATTGCACCCCGTTTGGAGATACTTGTGCCTTATTTGTGGTCTTTCAGCATCCCTTCCAAGACTGCTGTATTCACGTGTCAAAAACGTAGTAGTTAGAATGATGTCTGGAGTAGAGTAATATTTTGAAGAATATTACGCAAAGAAACTAATTTTCAACTTTTTTCCAATTATAGAGATTTGGGAACTAGGAGGATTCAAATCATGCTATTGAGATCTTTACTTATGGTAAGCCTTCTGTGTTCAGTATATTCTGTTATAAGCACACAATGTTTTACTTTATGTATTCATTTATACGTATAAGTACAGTATTACAACTCTGTATTATGAAACTAAATATACCTTCATATTACATAGATCTGTAGTTCTACTGAGTAAAATTGTGGCAGCGTTTTCCAAACTCACATTACAAGCAGCTCAAGAAAAGTTCCTCCGTCTCTTAGAGCACTTTAGTGAATATCAGTTGTAAATGGATATGCAGATCCAAAAGAACATCATAGAGTAGGTTGAGTTGACTAGTTCTGCCAGCAGCGCTGGCAACATCAAAGTGAACTTTTGTCTCTGACACCAGAGAAGCTGTAATTAGTATAATGGCTAATATTTTTAAAGCTGTAGGAATGGATGCCTATCTCCGAGCCCTTAGAGCCTCAGACACTGTTGTTCTTTCCTTCCTGGTATTTCCCAAGTTTCTTGTAAGGTATAATTTTAACATTTTTATCACAAATGTATATTTCAACTGTAAACCTTCAAAGAGTATTTCTGGAAATACATCCTGATGGTGAGAATCAGAAGTTGGTAGTAAAGGAGGGTCTTGCCTGTAGTATCCTGGCCTGTTTTGCTGCAGAAGCTGAAAACTGTTTAGTGACTGAAGTAAGGGAAATAGCATAAAGGGTGATTTCGTGACTAAAGCAGTAGAATGCCTTCCTGGAAAATTAGTTTCTATCCCTGCTTTGACATGAAATTTGTGTGTGGTGTTAGGCAAATCATTTGAACCATTCTTTGCTTGTCAGAATGTGAAATCCTGGATTCTGGCTTGCAGAAGAGCTGAGCATCCACAGTTGCAATTTAAGGATAGAAAACATGTTAGAAAGGGCCTCAGGGTCATTTTGCACATTGTCTTCATTAAAGATAAACTCAGCTATGCCTAAACTGTTCCTGACAATATTCATCTCGCTAGTCTTAAAAATTTCCATTGAAGTCAGTAAGGTTTGTTCTAATTATTTGGGGTGCTTCCTAGCCTGTAAGTATGCTTTAAGGGATTCAAATTGTGCATGTGGAAGGAATTTAACATTTTTGACTGAATTTTGTTTTGGATCCTCTTTTAGAATATGGAAGTAAAATCCTATCATGGCACAAAGATGTGAAAGTGAATGTTTTGGTGCTTAATGAATTACTCAGACATTCATAAATATTGTGGAAAAAATGTGGGAAGGAATTTGTGTTCAGAGCAAAGCTTTTGTTGTGGTATATAAAGTTTAGTCTGCACACATAATAAAGAACTAGAAAGTACTGAACCCTACCTGTTCTGTGTACTGAACTGAGCATTGTACGTCATGTATTCTTTACAAAAGAATAACATAATTAGTCTGTTGTTGTGCATACACACAGGCAGACAACTTAATGTCGTATAGGCAATTAAAATCTGGCACTTCATTAAAAGGATGCACTTTTATTTGCAGCCTTACTGGTTTTAATATTAGTAATCTTCCATTTTCAAAATTATGGATTAGATACCTTCATGTACCTCATGCTCCTCTGCCAGCCAGTTTCCTTTCAACCTGTTCAGTTATGCTGTAGGACTAGTGCTTGCTCACATGTTGTGGTTTAACCCTGGCAGGCAGCAAAGCACCACCCAGTCACTTGCTCACTCTTCCACAGTGGGATCAGGGAGAGAATCAGAAGGGTACAAGTGAGAAATAGTAGGTTGAGATGAAGACAGTTTAGTAAGTAAAAAAAGGAAACAAAGAAAAACAAAATTAAGAAAAAAGAAAAACAAATTATAAAAGATAAAACAAAAACAAACCACAAAAAACCCCACCCAAAACCCACTTGCTCATCACCAGCCAACCGATGGCCAGCCAGTCCCCGAGCAACGGCAGCCCTGGCAAACTGCCCCTGGTTTTATTGCTGAGCATGACATCATATGGTGTAGAATATCCCTTTGGTCAGTTGGGGTCAGCTGTCCCAGCTGTGTGCCTTCCCAAATCCTTGTGCACCCCCAGCCTACTCGCTGGCAGGGCAGTGTGTGAGAAGCAGAAGGGGCCTTGACGCTGTGTAAGCACTGTTCAGCAGTAACAAAACATCCCTATGTTATCAGCACTGGTTTGGTCACAAAACAATTCACATTGGTAATGGTATGGAATATGCATAATGAAGATAAAATTTTTATGCAAAGTCTTAGATAAACATATGATTGCTTTTATTATAATTAAATTTTGGGTTATTTTGTTCCCCTCATCCTCAACAGCATATGCTTGGCAATTTCTGAATCCTGTTTTGTTTCTGAGATTGTAATAGTCTGGTAAGCTCCACTTTAGGGGACAGTAACTTTTTAAACATTTCTGACTGCTGTAAGTGTTCAGCTGATGAATATTTAAATTGTCAAATTGAAGTTAACTTTTCCTTGTATGCCTACAGAGCTTGCTTTAAATAAAAGTAATCGAATGAGGCAAGTCAGCAGTAGTATTAGGTTGAAAAGAGAAAAAACAACACCATGGTACCAGATTTCCAAGAAAATGATGTTTGCTGCTTGCTTTCTTTTTTGCAATAAAGTAGTATCCATAAATGTTTTAAGATGTATATAGAGACCCTGATTTCTCTTTTTTTCTTCACATGAGCATACTCAGGACCATATATGAGCAGCTCAGAGCCTGAAATGGAACAGTCTCTCTTAGAATTATTACCATCTTCATTTTATGCCCTGCAACTTTTCATAGGCCATTTAAAAAAAAAAAAAGCATCAATGCTACCTTTATTTTTTCTTTCGGATGTGTTGGTAGAGGAGGGATCCTGAGAAATACCACTGCAAATCAGATGAAGGAGTTCATTTGAACATGAGTGTTAAAGTCCTTCCAAATTCATAGTGAGGTTAGGAATTTTCAAAACTAATACACTACTTCTATTTGAATCCACCTTTCAGATGCCAAAGCAAGCACACGAAAAAGTGAGTGACAGCTGCAAGTAATTCCTACAATGCAATAATGACATACATTAATTTTGCTTCCAACAATGAACAGGTGACTTCAGGATACAAAGCAACAACGATAACTAATGCACTTCCTCCCCCATTTCTGGACCCGTTATTGTCTCCTTCACTCATGGAAGACTCTGAGCTAAGGCAGCTGGTCTTGGAAATACTGCATAATCTTATTGATCGGCATGACAACAGGGCAAAGCTCAGAGGGATACGGTAATTCTTTTTGTTTGTTTTGGCCTACTTGAAATTCTAGTTTAATATCTGAATGATAAGTACTGTTGGTTTTTAAATATTTTTCCTAATATGAAATGTTGATGTACTGTTCTGTTAAATGCACAGTGCTTGGTGTCAGTTATTGATGGCAAGAGTTTTACAAGTAAGCCTCAGTGCATGGTACCTTAAATGGCCATTCCAAATATCTGCTAGTTTAACTCTGGAAGACAGAATATGGTATTTTATGTAGAGAAAAAAAGTATGTGGTTGTCATAATTCTGTTTATGGTTCTCCTTCTTTACCTGAAATTTGAATGTGATTGTTAAACATGGACATAATTAAAATGGAAATTGCTTCAAGATTTGTTTGAATAGTTCATATATTTCACAGTCTTTCAACTTCTTTTTGCTAAAACGACATTTTTGTTCCCTTTGTAGAATAATACCAGATGTTTCTGATCTAAAGATAAAACGAGACAAAATTTCAAGGCAAGATGTGAGCTTCATGAAAAAGGTAATAGAATGAAAAAGTTAACTTTTCTGTCTAGAAAGAAGATAAAGTAACTGAACCAGTTGCTTTGCTTTTCTTCTATAACTGTGTTTTTTTCAACAAGTTGCAAAGATCAGTATTGAGTGATTTTAATTCAAATTACAGTGATTTCAATGTTGAGGTGCTCTAGATACGTGAGAGGTGGTTCCATGGGATAAAATTTTCATTTATGTCTTCAGTGAAAATCTTGCATGCATGAAGTTAGAACAGTATATATCTAACCTGTGATTCTGAAAAATGCATCGCCTTACAGGATTGTTTTTATGTGATGTTGTGCCAGTTGACTTCTGAGTATGTTTGGTTCTAAAGAAAAACAGATTTTTTTTTTTTTTTTTTTTAAATGATGATTCTTATGTGGAGCGAAATTACTTCTTTACAATAAACACCTTATTTTCTATTATGGAAAAATGCATATAGTTATTAGTGTGCTCTGTCATTCCTGACTATAGTTTATCTGTCTAGATATGTTTGTAAACAAAAAAATACAAATTACTGAAGTCAGCTTAAGCAGGCTTTAGAATATTTATCAGTGTTATCTGCCTGGGAGGATATATTCATGTTTCACAGCTATCCGATACTGTTGTTTCCTGTTAGATGTGAAATAAAAAAAGTGTGACTTCAGAGTGCTGGCTTAATTTAATATTCTAATTATAAAAATTGAAAAATTGCAGTTTAACTTGTCCAGAGGCAAAAGTACTACATAGATAATAATATGCAAATTAGAGTTGTGTGACTGTCAAGTAACATTGCAAGATAAATGTTCTTGCTAAGTTAGTACAGTTGATATTCCTTGCAGTATGTTTATACCTGTTTTGATTCATACTGGAATAATACAAATATAAAGAATGCTCCAACACTGGCAGTTATTAGTAATCTATCTTTGTAAACATGAATTAAATTTTAATTAATTGATTTAATATCTAGGATTTAAAACCCTTTGGATAACTTGTATTTACTGATTTTGCTAGATGAAAATTTTAATTGTCGAACTAATATTTGAATTGTTAACACTCATCTGAAAAAGAGGGCAGGAGAAGAAAAGAGACTTATCAGCTCAAGCAAAGATTATACAGTCTTCTAAAAAAAAAATGTATTAACCCTGGGGAATGAAGTCATTCAATAATTATCCATGTGATACTGTTTCAGGTGCATATCATAAACCAAATGTTACTCACTTAGTTCAGATGTGTGTGTTAGCAGCCTACTCTCCTAGATTCCTTGCATTATCAAAGGAGAGGGGTGAAGCACCTCCAGAATGACCATCTAGGCTTGTTTGATGTTAGATGGGGATCCTGAGGCAATTGTGTATCATACTTACGAATTTCAGTACCTAAAATTAGGTGGAATTAAACCAGACATAGACACAAAACTCTCTTCATCTCAGTCCACCTTCTCAAAGCCAAGAGGTTTATTTCTGTCATTTCTTTAAAGGGAAATATTAAACTTCTTGCATTTTGCAATCTTCTAGAAAGGTACTACGTGTCAAGAAAATCCACATAATAATTTATTTTTATATCTAGGTGCAATTCTTTATCAGTGGGATGAGTAATTTCATTACTTCTAGTTTCCAAATATACTGTGTCTTTAAACAGCTCACCTTTACTGTGCTTATTTCATAGCAGCTTCTGTGCTTTGCTAATAGCCCTGTATCCCTCTTTTCTAAATAAAACATATTTGAACAACTATATATTTGATTTTTAGAAGTAAGAAGACTAATAGCATCTTTATTATTTATTAAGTGAATATGTCCTGCTTGAAAAAGAGATGTTAAACATGAGTTTTCTTTCTCCTTCTAACGCTGAACTAGTACTTCCAGAGGTAAAGCATCAATCCTTAGATCTTGAAAATTAACTGTGTCAACTGATACAGACCTGTATCCTCTACAGATTAAGAATGCTGGAGTGGTACAGAGTCATGTGTTGCATACAAAACCTGCTTCTTAACCTGCCTTTCTGTATTTTCTTTTTTTTTTTTGTGTTGAAATAATAGTTTTGTTACAAAGATTTGGTTAAGGACAGCGTTATGAGGAAAGGAAAGTCACTTTTGAAGTTGAGGGTCTTTCATTAGATAACCTATGTTCTTCACTAGAGCTAGAGCCTCCATATGCACAGTGGTGAAAGAGCCCTACTCATCTTCTGAAACACCCTCTAGAATAATTTTTTCTTAGTGTGCTCTTCAAGGAGACTTGCTTAATGAACAAATTTGATGTCTTCACAAGCATAACCCTTGAAGCTCCTCCCTTACTTGGACGTTCTTGAGAATGTTTCAAGATCTACTTTTTATTTTTTCCTTTTCATAAATGGGCAATTTTTTTCCTGAATATTTCAATAGGAAATGAATGCCAATGTCTGACACACAGTGCAGTATTCATGTGCAATTCTCTATTATCTTGCCCATCCGTACACTTCTACATAAAATAAAATAGTACTGTGTTTATAAAGAAGCTACTGTTGTGGTAGTAAACTAGCGGTCTTGATTAATCATGTACTTGTTTGTGTATGTATGTGTATACATGTATTTTATCCTTTTTTATTTTTTTAATTCTCTATCGAAAATGATCTAACATCAAAGTTGGCTCTGCTTGGAGCAGAGAGTTGGACCAGAGGACCTTTAAATATACTTTCTATCCTAAATTATTCTATGATTTTAATACTCATTTTCCCTTTTTTGTCTTTTATAGCATGGTCAGCAGTTGTACAGACACATCTACTTAGGCTGTAAAGAAGAAGACAATGTCCAAAAAAACTTTGAACTGCTGTTTACATCTCTAGCTCTTACCACAATTGAACTAGCCAATGAAGAAGTGGTTATTGACCTCATTCGATTAGCTATTGCTCTGCAGGTATGAGTCTGAATCAGTGTTGGGTTCATTGATTGACAATTTGTATTGGTAATGGGAGATGTGGATAACTTTTTTTGTTTGCATATTGATCCTCAAATTGGAAATCACATCATTCTATCCTAATTTGGTCGATCAGTTAAGGAAGTGCACTTTGTACGTAACACTTACTAATAGGGAAACTTCAACTAATCAGATTTGTTACAAACTTCTACAACATGTTCTCTTCAGGAAATGTAGCAGATGCGGAAATCTGTTGAAACATTCCCTAGAATCACGGATATATTCATTAGCAAACTGACAAGGTATTCTTACAATCTTGCGTCCGTGTTCTGTGTAAAATATATGGAATGTCCTCACCTTGAAAGAAAGCTTTTGGTTAATTGATTGGTTGGAAATATTTGTCAAACAAATATTTAGCCTTACCTTAGAGTAAAACTCTATCAGTGTGTTGACAGGCCTTATTCCTTAACATCTCCTTTACAGGATCAAACATTATTTCATACTTACATACAGTCCTCAGTGAACTGTGTGACTTAGTAGGTTTATCTATGTTGAAATTAAAGCATTCAGAAAAATAGTGCTAGTATGTGCCATGGAAATTTGATGAAATTGTGTCCTGTATTCCCAGTTCACTCTCTGTCATTAGCCTTATTCCCTAACGTGCACCTGCATTATGAAATCTCTGAAATGCACAGTGCATTCTTAATTTTAAAATATGTCACTGATCCAAATCATTCCTTGATGAAAATGACATTAGGAGTTTTACTAGAGCAAAAATAATACAATCTGAATAAATATAGAAATGCTAATAAGCATTAAATAGTTCCCTTTATGGTACTGTATCTGTGACACACAAGAGAGATTTTTATTATTAAACTACTGTTTCTAATTTTCCTGGAAAAAAGTTACCACTAGCAGGTGGTCCTTATGGGAATCTTAAGGACAAGAGACTACCAGTCATTAACCTGTACTTTCTTTCTGAGAAACAGAAGTTTGAGTGGAGTAGATTTACTTCTCTTCTTAGGGGTTGAATCCTTCAAGCTCTCTAACTTCAAATCAATATATACCTAATTCAAGAGAGAGTTAGAAGACTAGAATTTTAAGGTGAGAGGTTTTAAATACCAAGTAATACTAGATAGTCATCATATGTCAGCTAGTGTTACTACTAATAATTTTTACTACTGTATATTTGGGACAGCCTGTTAACTTTGGAGGGTGTAATGCTATCCTTTATATTTCAGGACATTGCCATCATCAATGAGGATAATCTGCCAATGTTTAATCGTTGTGGTGTCATGGCATTGGTTGCAGCGTATCTAAACTTTCTGAGTCAGATGATTGCAGTTCCTGCCTTTTGTCAGCATGTCAGCAAGGTAACACATAATTAAGTAATTTAAGTCATTTAGAATAGTACGCATTCTAGTGTAAAATGGGTAAATCACTCTGTCAAGTACTTGCTTGTGGTGTTGATGTCCTGTATTTGTGTCCACCAACATTGCTCTTTGTCTTTGGTCTCCGATTGCATTACTTGCTGACTCTTAAAACTATGCACAGAATATTCTTCTCTCAAGGTATAGCATTTTTATTTTGTTTATGGTACCATGTATAATGGGCTAAATCCCCATCTGGTATAAGACTTTACAGCCTCACTGACTTTGGTAAAACAATACTGACATGCACAAGACCATGAGAAACAGATTTTTAGTCTAAAGGGTGAGTGCCACAATCTCTTTCTCTGAGTAAAAGAAATTCTAAAGGCCTCATTTGTGCTGAGGTAGATGTTATTGAGGGATTGGTAATCTGCTACAGTAGAACCTCTTTAAGCAATTTAGTCATTGGAGAAAATAGCTATGGAACTACTCCATTTGTACTATTTGTCTTGGTTTTTTTCAGGTCATCGAAACTAGAAGTCTGGAAGCATCTTATTTTCTACCAGAAACAATTTTCAAAGACAAATGCAAGTAAGTAGATATAGAATGTGAATTAATGAACAGTGAAGTACCTATTTTACTGTTAAAAATCACACATCATTGAAATATGTTGCATATGTGAAAAATAATTTAGAGGTTTAATAGTGTACAGGATAGGCAGAAGAAAACCAAGCATTAAAAGCATATATGCATATATGGAAAAAAAGGTCTGAAAACCAGATTTTATTCTAGTCAGAGGCACTTACATCTGCACAATATAATGCTTGATGTAAGTGCTAACACAGAAAAATGCATTTTCACTGAATCACAGAATGGGTGACGTTAGAAGGGACCTGGAGATCATCTGGTCCAGCCCCCCTGCTCAAGCTGGGTCACCTAGAGCAGGCTGTCCAGGACCGCATCCAGATGGCTTTGGAATATCTCCAAGGATGGAGACTCCACAACCTCCCTGGGCAACCTGTGCCAGTGCTCGGTCACCTTCACAGTGTTTCCTGATGTTTAGACAGAACCTCCTGTGTTGCAGTTTGTGCCCATTGCTTCTGGTCCTGTCACTGGGCACCACTGAAAAGAGCCTGGCTCTGTTGTCTTTCCACCCTCCCTCCCTTAAGGTAGTTGTACACATTGATAGGATCCACCTTCTTTTGTCCATGTTGAACCATCCCAGCTCTCAGTCTTTCTTCATTGGAGAGTCCCTTAATCACCTTAGTGTCCCTTCGTTGGACTCTCTACAGTAAATCCATGTCTCTCCTGTCCTGGGGAGCCCAGCACTTGACACAGCACTCCAGGTGTGGCCTTACCAGTGCTGAGTAGAGGGGAAGGATCACCTCCCTTGTGCTCTGGCAGTACTCCTCCTAATGCAGCCCAGGATACCCTTAGCCTTTTTTGTCACAAAGGCACATTGCTGGCAAATGGCAAATACTATTACTCTACAGTTTTTTTCCATTTAACAGAGACTGTATTCTCTCAAGATGTAGCAGAATAGGCAAGGAACGTAATTTAGATAACCAAGAAGTGTTAGGGTAATTTAAAATATTGCAAAGGTATTCAGTGGACTCATTTTGGAGTGTATATTCATTCCTAAATAAATGAGCAAGTTTTATTTCTACCAAATCATTACCATTGACCCTTTTTGGTTGCTTGCAGACATTCTAAAAGTATTTTACTTAATGAACAAATCTCTATTTGTAGATAATAACTTCAAATATATATTTTGACAGTCTTCCAAAATCCTTAGAGAAGCATGAAAAAAATTTATTTTTCCTGACAAACAAGATTGCAGAATCATTAGGAGGCAGTGGATACAGTGTGGAAAGATTGTCAGTTCCATATGTACCCCAGGTAACAGGTAAGTGGTGATCAGTGGCAAAACTTCTAAGTACCAGTTATTAAGAATACTTGCTTGATGTGTTGTGTGCCAATGAAATGTAGTGTGACTACTTGGCAACAAAACTTAATCAAAGTATAATTTTGTTTTCTCAAGATTTTTTTTTCTCATTAGCTACTGTATTATTGCTAAGAAGTTTCAGTTTTGTGTCCTTTTAAGATTTTGGGTTTTTCCTTAAATTCAGGAGGTGGGGCAGAAACTTCTTGAACCCACTTTGACTCTTTTTAATGAAGTCTTTGCTTTCGAAAGAATACCGAAGAAGATAGTAGTGATTATTACTGTTTTTCTGTATTCACTTGAGTTAGCAGGTGAGGAAGGATTGTACAAGTCAGCATACTTTATCTTTTTTGTGTAAACACTGGATGGAACATATTCCATCCTTTTGCCATATGGCCTTGTGCTGACTTGGGTTATTTGCCTTAGTCAAATTCTCAATGAGCAGATGTTAATTTAATGAAGAATGTTATGTTTTCCTCCATCAGATACGTATGCTAGCTTAGTGTCAGGTAACACAATGAAAATAAAGTATGCCTGAGGAAGATTTGTGAGGGTTCGTGCTACCCAGGATGCACGAATAGTGCGTGAATGACTAGCTAGTATGTGACATTGTGTTTTCAGCTTTTAATATATTTTCAACGGCCAATTGAGCAACTTACTGAAAAAAAATTGTTTGAAGAATTTGTTTTATTAACCATGTGTGTTTTGTGGCTGTATGTAACTGGTTGCTTTTGTAATAGACTATGGGACATCCCGGTCTGAAACATGACCTTTTTGTGAAATAAAAGTGCCTAGCAGGAAAATGTGATTCCTGTGTTTTGTAGCTTACACACAGAAAGAAACATAGTACATATGGACAGTGAATGGCAGATCCGTCACACTGTCAGTATGATTCAGAGACATTGCTGCCTGCTCTTGAATAAACTTTTTGGATAGCTGCTCTGGGCAGTAATGAGTTCTCCAGAACAGCAGATGTGGTTTTGTCCCAAGTGCTAGCAGGCAAACTAGTGATATATTCTGAGACACAGCTGCAGTGTCTGTGTATTCTGTTGCTGGTTGTCTTCTTTAAAAAGGAAAATGTTGCTGTACTTGACAGATTATTTCTTCTGGCATCCAAAAAAGCCCAGTTAACGTTATATTATAGTATTGGCAGAAGAGGTAGGTAGCAAGTAAGGAAATGTTACGTTTTCAAATTTTTACTGTCTTTGAGTGAATGGGAATGGAATGAGAAAGATAGCCTGGTCTGAAATTTATGTTAAGCCTCTCCTAGAAATTCAGATGTATTTGCACCCAAATACCTTCCTAGGGTTTTCTTGGATACTTTGATAAAAATGCATTCCTACACAGGAAGATAGGTAAGTTCTGACATCAAGGTTAAGTGAGTTTAGCTGCAAGGATGTGATTGACTGCCTCTTCAAGTGATGAGAAATGGCCATATTTAATGCTGAATCTTAGCGTATGTGAATCAGTTGGGGTTTTTTTTTAATCTTTTTGTAAAGAGCAGTAACCAAAACTGGTTCAATGTCTGTTATCATATCTAATTAGGATCATTAATCTCTGATCCTGTGGGATATTGAGCTTCCAAGGTTTTCATTTAACTAAATCAGGACCAAAGTGCATATTTTGGAACTCTGAAACTTTTCATTTTTTACTTCAATGAACTGTTTCATTTCTACTATTATATTATAATGCTAGAATATAGTGTTTCAAAATATATCATTAATTTTAGTAAAAGATGCATCCATTTTTGTATATTTCTGTGAAAGTTATGGTTGAACCCAAAAAGCCAGTAAAGATTTTATCCTATTTATTTCTATTCTAGTATTTCTGAATATCAATGATATAATGCTTAACAATGGCTTATAGACATAAAATCATCATCCTGGCTTTGTTTCAGGTTTTGGTACTTATCAGTTTGAAAGACATTCATATTTGCAACTTTTTGTACTTTGTTCTCTTCCTTGTTTGCGGGAGGGGGGAAGCTGATAATTCAAATGTACATTTAATCATTTTTTGTCTATACGTATTTTTTTTTAATTTAGCTCTATTTCCATCAGGCAAAAAAACTCATAAATGCAGACACAAGTCAAAAGGTAAAAATGAGTTGTAGGTCAGCCTGTTCTCCTGCTAGCTGTGGTGTGTGTCTAGGAAGTGCACAGTAAAAAAAAAAAAACCCGCTTTTAGAAGGCCTTTAGGCCAGAAGTTGTGTTGTACTTAGTGTTTCCTTCTTCTTTTTTTTGTTTATCTCCTTGATATACCTGTAGCAATGTTAGCTGCTGCAAGATTTGCCTTTGTGTTTACTCTTGATTTGGAACTCTACAATATGGTAGCTTCCTATTTTCTTCTCCTGAGCAGGTAGTAAGTCTATAGGTATCATTTTTGTGATAGTACTAATTACCTCTCTGAGTGAAATTACAAGAACTTGGTAGAAAGTTGGAAGAAGCTCTCAGCTGTTCACAGAATGATGATTCATCTTGCTCGCTGGCTGTTCAGGGTAAAGGTCCATTACTGGGACATGTATACGTGCATATGTTCTGTGTGCATCCCACCAGTAGCTGGGCTTAGACACTGTCTACCCGCCAGCTGTCTCCTGGTTCCCAGTCTCCCCAGTCACTGGCATGTGGGCATGTGAGTCCCCAGGGCCCACAGCCCCAGTCCAGCTGCTGGTACAGATCCCCCTTGTGCACAGTAATGCACACGCGTGTGCACACATGAATCTCAGTCAACCTCCCAGGCTCCATGCTCTTTCTGACAGTTGGCCTGGGCCTCCTGGTCCCTCCAGGTGCATTCCTCTCAGAGACAGACTGACACAGAGACAGACACACATGGGCACCCCCAGCTCCCAGGCCACTCGATCTACTCGCCTGCTGGTCCAGCTTGATATTCCCTCATTATCATGCACTGGTGCTGTGTGCCCTCTGTCTCTCCAGACGCACAGGCCCTCTGGCCCGTGGTCTGACTCCAGTTGCTGTGCTCAGACATGCACACACCTGCACAGAGTCTCTCACCCAGGAAAAGAGAAATGGGATTTAATGAGAAGATGGGACAGGCTGCACTGATGAAGCTCAGAGCATGGCCAGATGTGTGTACTGATCAGCAACCGGTTTACATGGAACTGATGCCTTTATCCCCTTATCCCTCTGTTTTCCTTGCTTGCTCCTCCCCAAACCATCTCAGTCCTTCTTTTCCCCACCCTTGGTTCCTCTCCTAAACATCCCACACTAAGCCTTGTGCTACCCCAAGATGCTACTCCCCTGCATCCCACAACGTGTCCCATACATACCCCAGGCACTGACCCCTGACTCACTCAGTGAGGTGACCCAGAGAGCTGCTTACATTACCCCACGGGGCCAAGACTCCTGGGACAGCCCTGGTAGGGGCTGGCGCAGCGGGTACTGGGGCTCCACCACTGCCCTCGTGCCTCTGGGCTCCTTCGTGTGTGTGGAGACAAGCCTTGTAACATAACAGAAAAAAATGCAATTTTCACAATTTTTTACCCACTTAATGTATTGAAATTAGGGAATAATGTGCAATTTATTAGGCAAGTATAGTGAGGCATCCGTTATAAAAATGAATTCTATCCAAAGGAGTCCCAAAAATGTATCTTCTGGTGTTTGCATGTCAGTTATAGAGAGAGCAGCAAGATGGCAGCAAAGATGTAGTTTTGTCTTGTGTTTACTCTTGAGGGCTAAGGTGCTTTCCTCAGACTTGGTATGTATTGAATCGTGTACCAGTGAGCCGTTAGGGATTAAAAATTAAGTAAATCCTTCAAATGCCACTTCAAATGCTCAGGGACTCTGAGAACTTGGCAAAGATAGCTCGAATTCAGGTGTTTTTCACTCATCTTGTTCTTTCACTGCCTCTTGATCTTAAAATGGCATTTCATTTATGTGACTTCTGAAAGTTATTTCTTAATTTTTAAAAGCTGAGTATGTTCAGCTCTGCTGGAATGAATTCTGTTGGTTCAAGCTCAATATTTGCACTGCAAAAGCACTTTGCTAGAAGTGGATTAAACAAAGGTTGCGGAAGAAAAGTATAAATTACCTTGTGGTAGGGGGAGTTTTACAGTTGTTCTCCTTATCCTTATCTTAGTATCAAGTGCCTGTAGGTGCTTCTAACTGCATGCAGTGCAAGTCATCAAATAATAATGGCCAGATCCAAATGACTTCATCTCGGCTAAAATCTAAAATGTGTCACGGCAATTCATGGTTTTGTAAATGAGATACATGAAAGTCAGGCCAGACAAGTCTCCATTTGTCAGAGGATCGTCATGACACATCTGTAAATGCATTTTTACTGTTTTCTTTTAATCTTATGTTAATACATTTAATGTAAAAAATGAGAAAAGATTATTGGTGTATTGTCTCAGGAATGCAGTCACAAAAGGAAAATCCATCAACTGATGGATCATTTGATCATAATCTTATGCATTAATGAAATTATTGTGCTCCGTTTAGTATCAGCGCAGTTGGTCTTATTCTGACAACTTTTTAGGCCAGCTGGACTTGCTAAAATGTTTGTAGGAAGTTAAAAATCGAGAGAGTTTTTTTTCACCAGGTAGGTTTTTAGACTCGCTGAATATGGTACTTGTAAGCAACAAGAATAAGGAAGGATTGTTGTTCATTTCCATTCAGAAATCTTTATTTCTTCTGTCAGCGAAGCACTTATCTGTTTCAGAATACCTTCAGATTAAGACCTTAATATTTCAATTTCACAACCAAAAAAATAAGTTCAGGCTTTTGTAAATTACACTGCGGCAATATATCATCATGTACTATGTTATGCATTTGAATAAGATTTCATCTAATTTTTTAAGATTCTGGGCTTTCAAGGGAAAGTTAGCAAGATCTGGGATGAGAGGGGGAAGGGACAATAAAAAGGCTATTTTCCTTCATATTTATTAATTTAGAGCAGTAACTCATCATTTTTCACAACAATCCAAATGATGAAATAGATGATCTTGAGTTAAATAGGCATATAGAAACAGATCTGCATCTGGGTTAAATAGGCATATAGAAACAAACCTGCATCTGATGTGTAGAAATTTGATTGATTGTGTTTCAACTGTTACACAAAAAGTGAGATAAGTTGTTTTTCTTCTAGATGAGGACAGACTCTCCAGGAGGAAGAGCATCGTGGACACGGTATCTATTCAGGTGGATATTCTGCCTGGCAACAACACAGAGGATAAGGTATGAAAATCACGGGATACTTTAAAGCAGCATCAGTTTGGGGTTTTTTGGGGGGGAGGAGGTGGGGAATGCAAATGAAGACTTCCCAGAGAGTCTAATATCTACTTGTTCTAGCAATGTTAAATGCTTTGGGGGTTTGGGTTTTTTTAAAAAAAACTCTTATATTTGTAGCAATGTGTTGTCAAAGACACTGATATTGATCTTGCTGTATAAAAAAGTACTTAGTCACTACAGTTTTTACAGATAGTACTGCAGAATATGGGGTAGCAATACATATATATGCCGAACAACTAATATTTTATGAGTAAATATTCTAAAAAAATTTCTTTGCATTTTGAGGGATCAAATAAAATTCCTGCATCTGTATCCCTGTGTCAGTTGGAGTATCTGAGAGTCTTGTTCATCAACATGGGACTGACAGATAAAAGACTAGTGGGAGACCTGCTGTCTTTGAGAGGGGCAGGTAAAGATGAGGCCGGCTACTTACACTACAGTGTTACAGTACCAGCTGTCCCTCCCAGAACAGTTTAGCACACAGTGCTTTAAAGACATGGGAAGGATAAGGTAGCAACAAAAAGTTCATACGTAGTGTACAGGAGCTGATGCTAATTATCCCTTAGGAAGGCTGCATTATAATTAAAATTATCCCACATCTTTTGACACTTCATTTGAAGTATTTCTTAAAATAAATTTCCATTTCTACTCAATCTTTTTCAAGGTTCTGCTGATTTTTATTAACCAGATTTCTGTTGGCTGTGATGGAGATTAGCTGTTGAAATTGAGGTGTTTGTACCTGCAAATGAATCCTACCTTCAGCATTTTAAAGCACAAACCGGCTAGGGGCATGAAACAGAACAATGTGGACAAAGTCAAGCCAAATGTTAGTTAAAAATGTAGTATTAAGCTATTTTAAAGGAACAAGCCTCATTTTAGAACTTTCTGACAGAAGTGATTTATTTACTGCGTCCAGCTCTGGAGCCCTCAGCACAAGAAGGACATGGAGCTGTTGGAGCGAGTCCACAAGAGGGCCACAAAAATGATCCGAGGGCTGGAGCATCTCTCCTACGAGGACAGGCTGAGAGAGTTGGGGTTGTTCAGCCTGGAGAAGAGAAGGCTGCGGGGAGACCTTCTTGCAGCCTTTCAGTACTTAAAGGGGGCCTATAGGAAAGATGGGGACAGTCTTTTTAGCAAGGCCTGTTGTGACAGGACAAGGGGTAATGGTTTTAAACTAAAGGAGGGTAGATTTAGGCTAGATACAAGGAAGAAATTTTTTACAATGGGGGTGGTGAAGCACTGGCACAGGTTGCCCAGAGAGGTAGTGGAGGCCCCATCCCTGGAGACATTCAAGGTGAGGTTGGACGGGGCTCTGAGCAACCTGATCTAGTTGATGACGTCCCTGCTCACTGCAGGCGGGTTGGACTAGATGACCTCTAAAGGTCCCTTCCAACCCAAAGCATTCTATGATTCTATGATTCTGTGTTTTGCATCATTATTATTATTCCTTTCTGCTCTGTGCTGATGATACCTTGGATGATATTCTGTGTTCACTTCTTGGTTTTGCGCGTTAGCAAAGATACAGATAAACTAGATAAAAGTTTAGGAGAAATCAGAAAAAAGTGTTTGAAAAATAAGCCAGATTATCACAATCTTTAGCTTTCTGAAGAAAGTGAATGCTCGTAACAGGAATGGGGGTGTGTGCCATTAGTATCCTTTTTTTAAAATTGTGTATTGTATGTGATTATATGTGATGGAACATCTCTCTTGAAAGTAGAATTAAATGAGAGAAGTTTCCATTTCAGATTTCAAATGATTATGCTGATGTTATGTTAAGCATTGATATGTAGACATTTTTTGAAGAGGATACAGCAGTTGTAGGTAAATCAAAATCTTTGTATGGGTTCTCAGTTTAATGTGGTACAGTGTCTTGGATAATGGATTATGGTTTGTCTCTCTTAAAAACAAGAATTTTATTAATCAGAAACACATGAAACAAACTGTTCTTCCTTTAGTTACTTTACGGTGTTTGTTTACAATGCAAAGGGAAAACCAGTATTTTCCAATTTGCTGACTGCAGCTTGATACCTAAATCATGAACATCTGAAAAACTTTCATAGAATCATAGAATCATTTAGGTTGGAAAAGACCCTTAAGATCATCAGGTCCAACTGTAAACCTAACACTGCCAAGTCCACCACTAAACCATGTCCCTAAGTGCCACATCTACACCTCTTTTAAATATTTCCAAGGATGGTGAGTCAGCCACTTCCCTGGGCAGCCTGTTCCTTCAGTAATGGTTCTCTGTAATTTTTGCTAATTCTTGTTCCCTCATAATGCAGGGGTTTGGCCACCTGCAACATGATGATACATTGAATGTAACTCGAGGCAGAAAAAAAGAAAAAAGTCCATGAGGATATTAAATCTGGTTCTCTTGCTATGTAGGCTAATAAATATAACAGAATCTATAACTGTCAGCAGAATTAAACTGCAAAAAAAAGGAGCATAAGGCTTTATGATTGAGAGGTTAAACTACTTAATGGATATTTTAGGATTAATGATGTATGGTATCATTTCTACACTGTCTGAGGTAGAAGACTTTATCCATAAAATACCTACTATTGTATTCAATACGAATGCAATTCTTTTGTCAGCACAATCAAAGTGTTTTGTTGTGGCAAGTCTGTCAGTGAATCCTGTTCAGGAAGATGGTTTATTTCATAGTTATCTCCATTTATAAGAGGAAAGCACTTGTGAAAGCAGTTAGTGCTTCTGTGTTATAAATAACCAAGTATAATGCTGGCTAATGTCAGCAACTGCTACGGTTGTTAATTAGAAATCTGAAAGGCTGCCATAAACAAGTAATATTTACCAAATATGAATCGTATAAAAGGTGATTATTTAAAAATCTGAATACTCTTGTCTCTAGCCATATCCACAAATATTTGACATAAAGGGAGTTTTGTTGTTTATTTATTAACTTTTTATATATTCAGTGGTAGAGAATACGATGCTAATGTAGTAAAATCTGTTAGAAAAGTATCATTTACAGCTCCATCTCCTGAAATAACACTGATGTAAAAAGGAAACAGCTACTTCTTCTGGCTTTTCCATTTACAGTAGGTCAAGTCAATGAATTAAAAATTTGAATGAATTCAGAGTCTCTGAATCGGGTGAAATAACTTTTTGCCACCTTACAGATGTTTTATCTTAAATCATATTAGACCATTCTAAACAATTATAAGGAAAGATAAAAGTGCTGCCTGTTTAAATGTAGTTCGTTAGTAAGGCAGTCCAAGCCAAGGAACCATGGTTATATTCAGGTTAACACTGTTCTGCCATCTAAGCATTCTCCCATCGCAGTGGTTTCACTGTAAATATGCTTAGTGATATAGAAATTCTAGGCCTGTAAAGAATTGAAACACAAACATCCGTGAGCTGGGGCTCTTCAGAGAAATGTTCATGCGTCTTCGGTAATTTTGCAGCCCCAAGCAATTCCTAATGATGTACATCTGCAGCAGCAAATGGATATTCATATTGCTAAATGAACAAATTTTCTCAGTGCATCAGACATAGCTTGTTATGAAGAGCCCTTTAGCTCCGATGTTTATGACATAAGCACCAAATTATTTGGAGCTCATAGTGGTATGAAGTTAGCCTAAAGCAATAACCATTTTCCACTCTACCCTCCACTACCACCTCTTATTTTAGTATCACATTACTGGTAGCTCAACTAGTTTCAGAAAGCAGTTGCTATTATTTGCAACAGCTGTCTAAGAACCAGTACTGAGGCTTAGCAGTATAGAAACACCACAGCATATTCCTGACCCATAGGAGTGTTCTGCCAAAATTCAAGTCCTTTTCCAAAGTACTGTTGCCGTAGAGCATCTTGACCAGAATTGAGAAAGTTTTCCTTGATCTCATTTGAGAAAAATTTCCTTGCTAATTGCAGTGGCTTAAAAACATGAATTAGTGATTGTTGGCTGTCATAGAAACTCCAGATAAAGCTATTAGAAACCTGTAAGGCAGAAAAGCTCTGCGGCCATTTTGGCCTTCTGTATTTATCACATTCCCTATTTTTTTAGAAGCTTGTTATATGTGAGATTTAAGGGGGTTTATTTCTTTGTGTTTAGATGGATAATACTGAAGAAATCACCTTTGAAGCTTTGAAGAAAGCAATTGGTAAGATTTATTACAGTTGTGTTTATGCAGCATAGTTCTAGATTACTGTGGAACCTCTAGGATAAAAGGTGTTGTCAGAAGAACATAATTAAAATATTACATTTGTTTCTCTTCAGCTAGTAAATTTGTTTAGACTTCAGTTATTTATTTCTAAATTTCTGAAATGATATCTTGATAATTTTACTGAATTAATTTTCTGAAGTTAATGTGACTGAATGAATGAAGAGCATCTGGAAATGCCTGTCATCTATTAAATTTGCCCTTACAGGCCAAGCTATAAATAATGTGAGATTTTCAAATTCCATTGAGTGATTATTTATAAAGCAACTTAAATATTTTTTACATATTAACATTTTCAGGTCTTCAATGCATTCAGAAAATAGATTGTAAGGTACACATTGTGGACTTCAAAAACACTCCATTTTTTAGTTAGTGTATTGATACACATCTATCTGATTGTTCAAAAGAGTATTTTTCTGACAAGTGACCCACCTACCAGAACTCAGAATTACCCAGTTCCTGTATTTCATATCACTATAAGTAATTACTAATTAATGCTGTCCAATCCACTAAAATCCTGTCAAAAACATGGATTAGACATGGATATTTTAAACAATAGACACTGATATTTTAAACAATAATTCAATCTGACAGTTTTCCAAACCTGCCTAATCACTGAGGTACTTAAATTCATCAGATGCTGCAAAGTTCCAGCTGGTTGTAGGTTCACTCAGCCTATGGAGGTTGAACTCGCTTTTCCCAAATTCTAATAGAAAATTCTGCCCACCTGTCTGCATGATACTCGGAGGGCGGATACTCCCTTCTTTTCTCTTGAAGCTGAACTTGTGTGCAGTGAGTGAGAAGTGCAGTCTTGAGTCCAGGTAATAAAACAAAAGGAAGCCTGGATGTACTCATAATTAAAGCACGTAGTAAGAAAGGGGCAAAACTGAGGTCCTCAAACCAGCTCCCTGAAATTGTATTTGCATTGTGCTTTAGAAGCAATGACAGATGACAGCTCGCTTGAGTATGGTTGCATCACTTCAAGTACAGTGTTTGTTTGCTTCTGCAGTGCACATTTGAAGGTTTATATCACCTGCACGATAGGCAAAGATGACATTTGTCTCTTTTTTTTGTTGTTGTTGTTGGGTTTTTTTATAGATAACAATGGACTTGAAGAACAGGAAAAAGAAAAGAGGCGTCTTGTGATTGAAAAGTTCCAAAAAGCACCATTTGAAGAAATTGCAGCACAGTGTGAAACCAAAGTGAGTTTCTGAAAAATGTTTTACAGCATTGAAGATACTAGTATAAGCATTAATGGGGATGTGCTGGCTAAAGGTGATTTATGTTATCATGTCACGGCTGTTGTTACGTCTACAGAAGTTCAGTTCTTTGTCTTCAGCTATTATCTCTACTATTATTAATGTTGGGAAATTCCAGTTATTTAAAGTGTGCTTTTGGTTGTTCCTAGACTACTTGAAAAGGAATGGAAATCTCATACGCTCTTCACCTTAATGTTTTCCTTACTGTCTTTGAAATCTAGATTCATGGTCCATTCCTATTTCATCCTGGGATAACTGGAACAGTGTTTACCGCATGGTATATTTTGAATAACTATTTCAGGTTTGTTAAACTCTTATCTGCAACAGCAAAATTTGCTATATAATTCCTTGCACTCCAAGACAGGCTCACTCAGTCTCACATGCCTCTTCAGGGCTCAGAATCCTTGCAGCAGTGAGAAAAGAAATGGAGATAGGAAATGCTGCCTAGGTTTGCCACGTGGTGATGTGAAACACACTCACTGAGTGTGGCCTGGCACATTCATTTTAGCTTGGTTCAATATATAGTAGTTAATAATTCAATTTTAATTTTTTTCCTAGGCAAACTTGCTTCATGATAGACTTGCACAGATACTGGAACTCACCATTCGGTAAGGCTTTATGCAGGAAGAATATAATGAATGAAAAATGAGTTATAAAGCAATTGTGACTACTTTCAGGTGGTCACGTCATAGAGTTCTTAAACACATGTAGTAGGCAGAAAATAATTGACTTAACTGAATGTTGTGATTTAACTGCATTTAAGCCCCACACAGCTGCTGGCTAACTCCACCTCAGTGAGGTGGGGGAGAGTATTGGAAGGATAAAAGTGAGAAAACTCATGGGTTGAGGTAAAGACAGTTTAATAGGCAAAGCAAAAGCTGCACACGCAGGCAAAGCAAAACAAGGAATTCATTCACTACTTCCCAGCAGCATGCTGATGTTCAGCCATCTCCAGGAAAGCAGGGCTCCATCATGCGTAATGGTTACTTGGGAAGACAAACGCCATCACTCCAAACGTCCCCCCCTTCCTTCTTCCCCCAGCTTTATATGCTGAGCATGACATCATATGATGTAGAATATCCCTTTGGTCAGTTGGGGTCAGCTGTCCCGACTGTGTCCCCTCCCAACTTCTTGTGCACCCCCAGCCTGCTCACTGGTGGGGTGGGGTGAGAAGCAGGAAAGGCCTTGGCTCTGTGTAAGCACTGCTCAGCAGTAAGGAAGACATCCCTGTGTTATCAACACTGTTTTCAGCACAAATCCAAAACAGAGCCCCATACGAGCTACTAGGAAGAAAATTAACTTTATTCCAGCCAAAACCAGTACTCTGAAAAAGAGTAGCCTTCATCTAAAATAGTCACTTTGATTTTCTTGTTACTGTTTTGAATCTTTTAGATAGTGGAGAATATCCAGAAACCATGTCATAGTACACTTATATTCTTATGTTATTTCTATGTATATCAGTAGTATTGAAGAATGCTGCTGTTTTCCCATTGCTGCATCAGTTTGAGAAAGTAATTAGAAAATGAACACCCAAAGTAGTACATTATTATAGCGTTGTGCACATCTGTTGTGCAGTATGAATAGTATTTGTTAGTAATAAAATAATAAAATGCATTTTCATAGTTCTGTAACATCAGTGAAGTTGATGATTTAGACCAGAGTACAAAAAAAAAAAAAGGAGGCATGATAATTTCATTAGAATTTCAGGAATAGGAGAAAATACTGGTTGTGAAGGGGGGGAGGGTAGTTTACTCTTGTTTCTCAGCTATTCGTATATCAAGTTATAAAAAAGGAAGAAGTCTATATAATTACAAAGTATATATATTGATTTTTCTTCTCTCACAGTCCTCCACCTAGCCCCTCAGGAACGATGACCATTACTGCTGGACATGCACATTACCAGTCTGTTCCAGTCTATGAGATGAAGTTTCCAGATCTTTGTGTGTATTAAGTGTCTTCTGAAGTCTGCTGGACATTATTTAGAGTAGAGTACAATAGAAAGAACAAGATGAGTTTTCAAATTTTATTGTTTATTTCATCTAAACTAACTTTAAAATAATGATGGACATGAGCCAAATACAGATTACTCTAGCCAAACTCATGAGACTGTCCTGAGTTGTTTCCTTCTGTAATATATTTGAAGTTAGGCTTTTCATATATCGTGTTTCTTCATTTTCATATTTGAGTACATGTAAAAGTGAGATTTAAAACTTGTCTTGCCGTATAGATGAATATTTCAATTACACTAGGGATTTGTATTTCTGTAAATTCCTTTAATTTGAGGCATTGTAACTGAAGAACCTCTTAAAGCTTTTTCCTTTTTTTTTTTTTTGTTTGTTGTTTTTTTTCTCCTTTCCACCTCAATTATATGTCTAAATAGAATGCTTTTGGCTTGCTTCATCTTAATAAATGTAACCAGTGGAGCACTACCTTAGCTCCCTTTTGTTCATGCTGTCCTAGCTAGCCAAATTGTTTATTTTGGAATATATGGAAAAAAACAATACCTTACATGTGTTCAAGTGCAGTAAATGAATTAATGGACACTTGTTAAGTATTTTTTTGATGCATCACATACCATGCTTTTTAGATATATACGCCCAGTATATGTCCTGTGTTTCTTGCTAACAGTTAACTGCTTTGCATAAGAGAGGAGAAATCTCCTCTTGAAACACTGAACTGTGCAATATTTTTCATGTCTTAAGGTGTATGGTTTACAGACTGTACTTTTGAAAATGCAGTAGCATTTTAATGTCTGCTTTAGTATAAATACATGAGATATATATTTAGTATAGCAGAAAATAAACTGAGGGCATTTTAAATCCTAAATACAGAAATTACAAATATATTCTATGAGGTATTTCTCTGTAGTTTATTACAGCTTTTTAATGATATTTTAGAAATTGAAAGAAAACTGGATGAAACCATTTAAAGACCAAGAGTTTATTACATATGTTTTCAAGCAAAAGCATTTTTAGAGATGCATCTCTGTGTTCATTTTTGTTTCATTCTCAAACCTTTCTAGAAATAAGGAAAATGTGGTAACTTTCATAGGTTTATGTATCTGAGTATACTATTCAAATATAAATAAAGTAAAACTGACATAGTAAGTCACTGAGCTTTTGATGATAATTGTCAAGGCTGTCTTTATGACTCACTAAATTCTGCAGGCAAAAAGAAGAAACAGCTTTCATTGATGCCAGGAATAGTAAGTTTGAAGTCCCTGAATCTATCTGAATCTGACTGAAGCAGCACAAACATGAATGAATGTTCTCAAATATCTATAATAAATGTAAGACATTTAAGTTAGCCAGCAGTTTATCTAAACAGTGATCAGGCTGTGAACAAAGTGATCTAGCTTCAATTAGCCCTGCTTTGAGCAGGAGCTTGGTTTGGATGACCTTCGGAAGTTCCAACCTAAATTAATCTATGATTGCATAATTCTAAGATCTGAATGGTTATCGTGCCAGCTAATTTGCTGACTGTTTTGAGCATTTGCAAACCCACTGTAAAACGGGTTTTAAGTTTTTTTGAACTGTAGTACAGTATTCCACTGGGCTACTTTTAAAAGCCTGATGTGACATAACATCAGAGAAATATCAGCTACTTAAACCTATGAGATAACATGCTGAGACTTTCAGAAAGCATTCACAAAACTCAAAAGGTAATTGAGACCTTCTTTTCAGTTTAACAGTGCAATCACAGCTGTTAGTGGATGACGAAACAGCCCCTTATCTACAGCATTCCGTTGTGATTTTTACTGCTGCAGCGTATCAGCCTGATCAGACCACAGTCTACACATAAATAGGACTCATTGCCACTCTAGCTTTTAGTTTTCTCTTTTTGTTTTTTTTTTTAAGGTAAGACATGATAGTTTTTTGGCCTATATAAAGAGTGTAATTTTTTAAATAGTAAATCTAACCTAGGGATACAATGTAACACACTTATCCACTCTGTCATTTTTTTAAGAACAACACTGTGCACTTTTGTACAAAAAGAAAATAAGGAGTCTCAGAAATAAAGAATGTACTTCTGTTTGCACTCTTGCAGTATGGAGACTGTGCTGTAAATACAGGATTGTTTCTGTGATTGAATTCTGTTGCATGAATGCTGCATGTGAAAATAACTAGATTCAGCATTTTATTTTCTGTTCTGTTTATGTAGTGTTTTTCATTTATGCTAATGATAGGTTTCCATGTTTTCGATGTTCAAATGAGCTTTGTTTGGGAAATGCAGGTGTTGTGCAGGTATTGTGCAGGGGACGAAGAGCTTGTAACATTCTGTGTGTTCACATGATATTTAATTTCTTCCTTTCTGGAAATTCATGGAGTCTGTAAGTTGGTGATTGGTTCACTCCGGCCTTTCTAGACAGCTGGGAGATGGGAGTGACTGTAAAATGTATCGTTTTGGTAGCTATTGTTATATGTAGCTAATGAATGAAACCAAATGAATTAAGGATGCTGTTGTACGGTATAAAGCTGCTTTGTTTCACTTATCTCTTTATGTTCTTGAGACAAGTTGCAGAACTTAAAAGCTCCATATGCATACTGGCCCTGTGTTATCTGCAACACACTGAGTACTGTCACAATGTTTATAAATTGGTATCCAGCTGTTTAAATGTATTCCAGCTTTGGGTTCTCTTTCCCATTGTGTCATTTTGAAAAATTATAGCTTCTGGTAGTGGGTTACTTTAAAGTAAATTAAATCCTTGTTAATTT
>VYZW01044426.1:37280-48921 GCA_013401315.1 Balaeniceps rex | reverse complement strand
GAGAAGCAAAACATGATGATGATGATGAAGAATCAGCTCTTACTGACAGCTCGGGGCCTCACACTGAAGAGCCCTCCACTTTTGAGCCTAAAGACTGTACACCCTACTCCACTCCACCTACACAGCGAAATTTGCTGAGATTAGCTCTGCAGCATACAGGTCTGCTGCGAGGTCAGGAAAGACTTCTGCTCATATGGCATCAGATCCATCTGCTAAAGGAGCTCTTTTTTCTTTCTAAGGATTATTTGCCGCCTGTAGCAACAATTAGTCTCTATCATGGATCACATCTGGGCTGAGCAACCAGACCCACACAAGGAACAAATAGACGGCTTCTGGCCCTCAATGCTTTCAGTTTATGCAGAAATCAAGAGACAGGTCAAGGAAAGAGCAAAACACTATTCATAGTCCCTGGGCAGAATAAATTTTGCTGCCTAGTTGCGCAGAGCACCTAATCTCACCCAACAGAAATGCTTTCTTACAAAGAAGATGTTACTGAAAATACACCAAGCAATCCTTTTTACAGTGAACAAAGACAGCAGTGAATATGAAATGTGATCAACAGCATGAACTAATTTTTTTCAGACAACAGTGCAAAATAAAGGCATTTTTATGTTAGTGGTTTATTTTCATCTGGAGAATTATTCTTCAACTGTAGCACAATTCATTTTAATGTAAGTGTGCGGTACAGAATACAGGATTTCATTTTACTTAAAAAAAAAATTTAACATGTTTTAATTACCAAAAATCTCCATTGTTAGAAGTCTTTTAAAACACAAGAAAAATAATATTTATGGGGAAAATTTTTTTAGGGAAAAATAATTCAAATACCCTTCAAGATTAAAAAAAAAGCAGACTAGCTCTTGATTAGAAAAGAGGTGCAACAGGAAACATTCTCAAAGAGTTCTTGAGGAAGATCTGAGACTCTCCAAAGGACTGCAACAATTTTTATCTATCCTGATTTTATGTCTATAAACATGTGTAAGGCCAAGAGTATGGGTTCTTATTCCACATGGTGGAGCTGAACAGGATATGCATTACCAGATCCACATAAGTGACTGACAATGTCATCCATGGGGGAAAAGGACTTCCTTATATCCAGTCAGCACCTCTCTTGTTTCAAGTTGTGCCCATGGTCTCTCATACTCCCACTGCTCCACTATGAAGTGCCCGTCCCTCTCTTCTTGATATATCTTAGGTATTATGCATGAAAGTAAAAAACTGTTTTCTGTTTGTTGTTAGTGTAAAAATATATCCTTTTAATATGGTTAATGCAATCACATTTCCAACTGGCTATGCTATTTTTGAAGAAGACTAGGAATACATAGCAAATAGTATTTCTAACATTTCCAGAGGACCAAAACAGACTCACGTACTGTTAGATATATAGTGCTATTTGGTTAATGACTTAGGACCTCAACCTAAGTTTGCTTAAGTCAATTTTATTTTCAGTAAGGAATGCTGTTGTATCTTTTCTACCTCATCTTTGATGAGAAGTGATACTGGAAAATATAATAGGTCTCACAGGAACACTCCTCCTGAACAAATGAACATTAGAATGAGATGTTTTATTGAGATAATCTATTCCTAAACATTACCACAAAGTAAACATCAAATGTTTTATAATGTATAACAAGTCCAACGCATCAAGAACTAAACTACACTTCTCTGCTGGAGGAACTACAGCAAGGCAAGAAGCTACCATGATTTCAAGCTTAGCTTTACATGTTCTCTCTCCATAATTCTCCAAAGGTCAATAATCTGCACAGTTTTCCAAGTACTCAGGTTGTAATTTCATTCTATAGACTGCACAAAAGTAAGAAATGTAATGTTGACATTAATTTAAGCTTCTTAGAGCTATGATTGAATAATACTGTTTAGCCAGTCTGTCTGTGTTCATGAGATGAGTCGACCACGTATCAGTGCATAGATGTGTTTAACCAAACACACCGTCTGCATGCACCAAGCTGTAATCCCCCTGAGACTGGCAAGGGACTTTACACTGCAAGCTTTGATTAAAATGTTCCTGCTAATTTAGCTTAGCTGGAATAGCTAAGTAAAATAAAATAAAAAACATTAACTTCAATGGTGGGTGTCTGTGTGTTGGAACAAGGAAATTAGATGAGCCTCATACCATACTGTTTAATTGAGTGTGGGTAGAGAGATAAATTACATGTACTAAACCAAATTTGGATTGTTGTAGGCTTCGCTTCCCTGTAATTTTTTTCTGTCACTGAAAATTGTGGGGATGAAAATGACTGCAATCAGCTCTGATTTTTGTTTTCTGAACAAGCAGCAGACTAGCAATTTTATTAACATTTGTAGACAGGTGGGTTGAACCTTTAGTTCTCCCTCTTAAATATATTTTGCATTTCTAACAAATTATTTATATTGCATTTTCTTGCATGTGTTCATGACAAAATTAATAACCACTTGTTAAATAATTACTCCAGCACCCAAATGCTGACATAGTGCTGCTGGATTTGGAGGCTGAA
The DNA here is from genome assembly GCA_013401315.1 of Balaeniceps rex. Taxonomy (NCBI): domain Eukaryota; kingdom Metazoa; phylum Chordata; class Aves; order Pelecaniformes; family Balaenicipitidae; genus Balaeniceps; species Balaeniceps rex. Next base: position 46,429 of record VYZW01044426.1, on the reverse strand, counting down.
AACTGGCTTCTAATATGATCAGTAAAAAGTAAGGAAGATGGTTAATTTTAAATTTAGAAAGATAAGACACAACTCAAGGTGAATAGACTTAAAAAAAGGAAAAAAGCCTTTACCATGGAAGTGTACATACACAAGACTGAAGAGGAGGAAAATACAAATATATAAATGTGAATGATGAAGGGGAATTAGTTAAAAATATTTTAATATCTGCAAGAGAAAGAAAGCCCTTTTAATTTAAACTCTGTACTTGTTGAGCTGAAGTGAAAACTGAGAAAACAAAACTCCTGATCCCTCCAATACATAGCACATGGGAAATATAGGCAAGAAATTCAAATTGACAACAATGAAATGCAAATAAATTGACAGTTACAAAGAGGAATACATGAAAATTATGCTCAGGAAGGTTAAGGATAAGGCAGTTTTTAATATATTAGAAACACTAGAGTCCAACTGAAGCACAGATTCAATACAGTTGCCAGCATCATAACTACATTTCAAGCAGGAACTTTGCACAGGGCTGTTGTAGTAGCTCTTAAATGTACTTGAGAAAACAGTTGAAGGCACGACTGTATGTTTGGGTACCCTTGAGAACTTTTCCTGTAATGCCTCTGACTGCAAGAGCTTTCCCCATAGCATGTTTTTAGGGATTTTAATATTGGTAGGAATAGAATGGCTTGATATGTTAGAGAAATTGGGTTCAGTTTTATCCCCAGAGACCTTTTTGAAAGAGAAAACTGAGTATTTTTGAAAACACAGGCTTGCAATAGTGCAATACAGTTGCAAAAAAATTCCCAACACTATTAAAATTCCACTTAACTGGAAGGATTTTGCATAGCACCTCTATCATCTCGTTCATTTGTAAAGCAGGCTCTTCATCTTCTGTAGCTTAACCCAGTGCTATCCTGTCCTGTAAAGGCTGTTGTTGTTAAAGACTGAAACTGCTCTGAGGTTTCAATTTCTTTTTTGCCTTAAAATGAAATTCCTGTATTTACTGCCTCTCCCTCCTTCCTTATGCCTATGCAAAATTTTAGGTCACAGCAGGTGCTTTTATGAGAGAATCCTTCCTACAGTTCATGCTGCTTTCCACCTAAAATTGGAAAAAACATGTTTTTGCATTTGAATTGTTTTCTACAGTTCAGTGGAAGAAAATCCATCTTGTATTGAATTACAGATTTTGCAATTTAATTTCTATGAACATTCTTCTGAATGTTCATAAATTTTCAGGCACAAATTACTAATTATGGCTAAAGAAGTATTTCATGAAAGATTTTTATTTTTTCCTATGCAAAAGTATGGGAAATTTACTAGGTGCAAGAAATGTACCCTTATTTGGAGACTAAGAGGGGAAAAAAAGAAGAGATAAAGCTAGCCCATCTGCTTTAATCCATCTGGTAAAGTACTATTAAATCTGTGAACAAATGTAGTGATAGCACCATGAGCATGAGGAGAGAGTTAACATCAAGAAATGGGGAATGGCGACTCAGCTTTTCAGATCTAGACAAGAGAGAAAAAAGGAAACTGAATGGAACTTCATTTGAATTTTCATGAATTGAAATTAAATGAAAAAGTAATTTCAAAATGAAATTGCATTTCAGTGTAACTGAAATTGTTATAGAATTACCTTTTGTAGCCAGACATGGAAATGCAACAGAAAGGTATTGTGACAATTACCGTGTGACTATTGCCTTGTTTAATGATACTTGTCCATTAGCATTTTCCAAGCCAATGTCCAAGCCTTTTATGCAAGCTCATTATTTGATGTAGGCATAGATCCAATGAATGCACTTAAGCACATAGTAAGACCAGTTGTTCTCAGGGTACCCAGCCCCCTGAGCTGTAAGACAGGGATGGGGAGCAGAATGAAACTCCCATAATCCAAGGGGAAATGGTTAGCGACCTGCTACACCACTTAGACACACACAAGTCTATGGGGCCGGATGGGATCCACCCAAGGGTGCTGAGGGAGCTGGCGGAAGTGCTCACCAAGCCACTTTCAATCCTTTATCAACAACCCTGGCTAACCAGGGAGGTCCCAGTTGACTGGAGGTTAGCAAATGTGAAGCCCATCTACAGGAAGGGCCAGAAGGAGGATCCAGTAAAGTACAGGCCTGTCAGTCTGACCTTGGTGCCAGGGAAAGTTATGGAGCAGATCATCTTGAGTGCCATCACGTGGCACGTACAGGACAACCAGGTGATCAGGCCCAGTCAGCATGGGTTTATGAAAGGCAGGTCCTGCTTGACTAACCTTATCTCCTTCTATGAGAAGGTGACCCGCCTAGTGGATGAGGGAGAGGCTGTGGATGTTGTCTACCTAGACTTTAGTAAAGCCTTTGACACCGTCTCCCATAGCATTCTCCTGGAGAAACTGGCTGCTCATGGCTTGGACAGGCATACTCTTCACTGGGAAAAAACTGGTTGGATGGCTGGGCCCAAAGAGTTGTGGTGCATGGAGTTAAATCCAGTTGGCGACCGGTCACAAGTGGTGTTCCCCAGGGCTCAGTATTGGGGCCAGTTCTGTTTACTACCTTTACCAATGAACTGGACGAGGGGATCGAGTGCACCCTCAGTAAGTTTGAAGACGACACCAAGCTGGGTGGAAATGTTGATCTTCTTGAGGGTCAGAAGGCTCTACAGAGGGATCTGGACAGGCTGGATTGATGGGCCGAGGTCAGTTGTATGAGGTTCAACAAGGCTAAGCGCCGGGTCCTGCACTTCAGACATAACAACCCCATGCAATGCTACAGGCTTGGGGAAGAGTGGCTGGAAAGCTGCCTGGTGGAAAAGGATGTTTGCAGGGACGTTGGTCGATAGCTGGATGAATATGAGCCAGCAGCATGCCCAGGTGGCCAAGGAGGCCAATGGCATCCTGGCTTGTATCAGGAATAGTGTGGCCAGCAGGACTAGGGAAGTGCTTGTCCCCTTGTACTCGGCACTGGTGAGGCTGCACCTCGAATACTGTGTTCAGTTTTGGGCCCCTCACTACAAGGAAGACATTGCGGTGCCAGAGCGTGTCCAAAGAAGGGTAACAAAGCTGGTGAAGGGTCTGGAGAACAAATCTTATGAGGAGTGGCTGAGGGAACTGGGGTTGTTTAGCCTGGAGGAAAGGGTACTGAGGGGAGACCTTATTGCTCTCTACTACTGCCTGAAAGGAGGTTGTAGTGAGGCGGGTGTCGGTCTCTTTTCCCAAGTAACAAGCAATACGAGAAGAGGAAATGGGCTTAGTTGTGCCAGGGGAGGTTTAGATTAGATATTAGGAAAAATTTCTCCACGGAAAGGGTTGTCCAGTGTTGGAACAGGCTGCCCAGGGAAGTGATTGAGTCCCCACCCCTGGAGGTATTTAAAAGACATGTAGATGTAGTGCTTAGGGACATGGTTTAGTGGTGGACCTGATAGTGTTAGGTTAATGGTTGGACTCAATGATCTTAAAGGTCCTTTCCAACCTAAATGATTCTATGATTCTACATACAGTGTTTCAGTAGTGAATCTTGCCTCTTTCTTGCAAAGAATATATAAATTAAACCGCTCTAGGGGAAGCAAATTAAGGATGCACATCAAATTATCTGGTCAAAGGCAGTATAGATAAGCAACTGAAACAATGAAATATTAGTCTGTTATTTTGGGTAGTTATAGTACCATATGCACAGAGTTTTCGAACACACCCAAGGAAAGCTAGATGAGCCTAAAAAGCCAAGGTGAGTGTCCCTAGCCAGTGCATGAAACTGAGAGCAGCAAATTCACGTTTCACAGCAGAAATAATAATTCTCACAGAGTACGCGAATGTCCTGCAAGCTGGACTTCACTGTCACAAATAACAGTGAAGCAGAAAGCTTAACAAAATTCAAGATAGGATAGTTGATGCTGAAAAAGTATCTAGAGTTACAATAGGAAGGACTGAAGAGAAAGATACAAAGACGTCTGAGTACATGCTTCTGTGCACAATAGTCAGTGTCTTACTGACTGCCATAATGAATGGCCTCACTGGGTCTGAATTAATATTACTGAACTAGTGTTAAAATATCCTGCTGTTCCTGTGAAAATGTTGAAAATGCTCCAACAGTCCCCTTAACACAGACCACAGTTTTAATTCTGAACCTCATTAAGCCTACGAGGGATATTTATTACTTGTCTGCTTCACTCAGACGCCAACTTTAGGCAAGACGGCTGTTAATTTACAGAAGGCATTCAGGCACAACATTGTGTGTGTTCCCCACCAACGAGAAGGTCAGTGCCACCACTTAAATGCATGTTTATAGACCTGAGACATTACAGCATTCCTTTTAATTTAAAAATAAGAGTAATTATATAAGGATGTGTCCTGGTTTTGGCTGGGATAGAGTTAATTTTCTTCCTAGTAGCTGGCATAGTGCTGTGTTTTGGATTTAGTATGAGAATAATGCTGATAACACACTGATGTTTTAGTTGTTGCTACATAGTGCTTACATTTGTCAAGGACTTTTCAGCTTCCCGATCCCCTTCCCTTTTCAGCTTCCCCGATCGCTGCTCGGGGACTGGCTGGGCATTGGTCAGTGAGTGGTGAGCAGTTGTATCACTTGCTTTTTTTACCCTGGGTTTTGTTTCTCTCTCTCTTGTTCTCCTTTTCATTACAATTTTTATTACTATTATTATTATTATATTTCAATTATTAAAATGTTCTTATCTCAGCCCACAAACTTTCTTACTTTTGTTCTTCTGACTCTCTCCGCCATCCCACCGGGGTGGAGGGTGAGTGAGCAGCTGTGTGGTGCTTGGTTGCCGACAAGGACTAAATCACAACAGTATGCAGTAAATGGCTCTTAACTAACCCTTCTTTACCATCTACTAAAGCCAAAGAAAAAGTCAGAAGTTCTGACTTATCTTCAGGTAAGTCTGACATTTTGGATGGTTGTTTAAACCACTCCTGTTAAGCTGCGCGTACATACCACTGCCTAACACGTCTTTAAAGGTTTATTATCTTATGATGCACAGTACTGGAAATAATAGTAAATGCATATATGTACCTTTTTTAGCTTGATGCAAACCTGCATATCTCAAATCATCTCTTAAGTTGCTATTAACAGTGCCTCAAACACAAAAAAATCCCTTGACCCTAAGGAATTCAATCTAAAGAAAAGAGTGTAACAAATATTGCAGAAATCACATTACTTAGTTTGAACAAATGCTTTATTTTCCTAACCCCCCCCCAGAGATAAGATTTGTTGTTTTTGTTTTGTTCCCCCTTTGTTAGCTGTGGTATTGCTGAAAACCACATGGCACAGTGTCCCACCTCCACTTTTCTGTGTTAGTCACCAATACATCAGCCTCAAAACAGTTGAATGCACAAAGCACTCCCACAAACACCAGAGACGTAATTATCTTCAAAAACTTTAAAAGTATTTTATGTAACACCTCTTTTAGTGATCAGCAATTCCAGAAAAGAAAGATTTTTCATTTTGCTTCTGGAAGTTTTGTTTTGCTCATGCCAGCTTAGTCACTTGGGAAAAAAGAAATCAAACAATTCAGTTGAACCATCTGGGATTTAAAGCTTTCTAACAACATTTTGTCAGTGATTTGGCTGTTTCTATAAAAGGTTCCTTTTTCTTTTTTTTTTTTTGTTTGAAATATTAGTCCCCACATGAAGACCAAACCCATGTCCCAGGTATATCTAGCTGTCCTACCTTTCATCAAGTTATGCAGGACATCCTGCTGGGTAGCACCTCTTACTCCAAGCTCACTCCATCTGAAGGGGATAGGGGTTTGTTTTACAGATACCTGTTTTCCATCTGCGTCACTGACACTCTTTAGAGTCCTTGTCTTTTTCTGCTCTAACTCATTTCTTGTTGTTCCACTTGACCAACTCTTGGTCACCTTCACATTGCATTAAAATGTGTCATTTTGCTTCTCTTTAAATATCTCACCAAAGTCCTTGCTTTCCAAGCTGGTCCAAACTGCTGCTTCAAGGTCATTCAAAATTTTACCCTCATCTCCCAGTTATTTTATTTTGTTTCACTGTACTAAAACCTGCCTTCCAACTTCACTTCATAGCTCAGTTTCCACCACATACATTCTCACCTTTATAACTTTTTCTGTGCCATCTTATGTTTCTCATTTGTCTGTTCAAATCAGCTGTAAGCGGAAATCTGCATTTCTGGAGATTGCTTTTGAAGGTCAGTTACACCTCCTATAGATAATGACACTGACTTAACCAGTGGGGTTAAGACTGCAATATTATTCACTTATTTTAGTGTATCTAATGCAAAATACTCCATAAAATCAAAGGTTTTGGAACAAGCTATCCATGAATATAATTAAACTTCATTTCCAGATATACTTCGTGGATAAAAAAAATATATGATATGTGATCTTGTGGTAAAGGGGAAAGAATTCTATTTGGCTATTAATAGCACTAATACACCAAATCCAATATGTAAATCCCAGGACTCATACTTTGCAATTATAACACAGTGTGTTATATGCATTAGTATCTGTGCTACACATTCACTAAGTATGTATTAGTACAAACATACAGCAGTGCAGGGATTTTTCCTAAAAAATATGCAGTGGCGTTAGATTGAAATACTAATTTCCTAGTTCAAAGAACAACTAAGAATAGGTATTAGACTTCTTTTTTCATTCTAAATATGAAAAAATGTTTGTACCATGTCATATGAAACCCATGCCATTAGTCTTAAGCAAAGCCCCGTTTTTCATACAGCTGCAATTAATGTACTGAAGAGTAGTATTACCTCACAGTCCAGCATCTGGGATAAGCTAGGGGCCCTTGAAACAGGCCAGCATTCATTCCATGTTATCAAAGTTAATATTATAATATTTTTCCTGGGAAGGCATCTGATGTACAGCGTAAAACTGTGCTGAAAACTGAGACTAGTTTTAGCCACACAAGTGGCTTCGCAAATTAACATGTCACAGAATATACCGCACATTGTTTGTAATTAGAACATTCTCATGAGTAAATATTTACCGTCAGTGAACTCTTACTAATAAATTTGTTCTTGGCACAAATACTAGAGACATAGATTTTTTTCACGTTGTTAAAAAAGGGGTTTATGAGTTTTACATCCCTCACATCTCAAAAAAAAAAAAAAAAAAAGAAATAAACCAAGAAGAGAATTAAGTGGAATCTTTAATGTAAACATTTTGAAACAATTAAAAAAGAACATTTTGTTATAAACATTTAAATTAATTTATAAACATTTCCACCTTTTAAATTCTAATCCTTTTAAATTCTAAGAATAATTAGAATAATAATAAATCTAATTCACCTTTTAAATTCTAAGAATAATTTAAAATGTATCACTAGATATGTATTGTTCCCCAAGTCAAACATCCAAGGCTTCTATTCCTTTGTTAATTATGAAACAGACACTTTTCAATCCAGTTGCAAGAAAGCTCTAAAGTTTTAGAATTTCCAGTGAGATAAACAGTCCAGTTTCCAGCCATTTCGGGAAGCATCATATAATTTGGTAAATTATTTTGTATTTTAAAAGCATATAGAGAAGTCACATCCTAAATACCACTTCCCAGCACTATATATATATTTGGATAAGTCAAAATCAAATGCTGTAATCCTTGGTTTAAGTTTCCTTCCAGAGTTGGGCAGTCTTTAGGATCCAGGCTGATTCCTTCTAGACTGACTGACTTTTCTCTGGAAAGAAAGACTGTTGCCAGCCTTCCTCCAACTGAAATTCCTATCAGCCAGGGCACAATCAGCGGTTCTGCGCAGTCTTCAAGGGCAGAAAGGAATCTTCCCATTTGGACAACCTTCAGCATATTTTGCAAGATTTGAGCAGAGAAGAGAAAGCAAATTAGTATGCATTTTCATACGGATCTGCAGTGCAATTTGCAGCTGAAGAACTAATGAAGTGAATCACCAAATTAAATACCTGAGCAAAAATGATGAAAAAAATAGAAATACTTATATTTTGCTGTCTGGTTTACATTAATTCTCATCTGTAAAGAAAGAGGAAAACAGATAAGCAAGCAAACAACACTGACAGATTACTACAGTAATGCAGTATTTTCATTTTCTTAATGTTCATTTGAATTAAATACCTCATTGTATACAGCCTAAGTATTTAAACTTTCACATTTTAGTGAATATTACGTACCAATATTATATTAAAGGTTTCACAAAAATTGAGAAACGTTAATAGAAGCTTTAGGCTCACTTCTGTTTGGAAAAATCATCAGGTGGGGCATGTTTCCTTCTGATGATTTTTCCAAATAGAAGTAAATTTGTAAATGCTCAGAAGGTGTTTATGGCCTATGTAGCTTGCAGGCTCCAGATTCGAACAGGTTGCAAGACCTTGTAATGCATTAAAAAGCCTTTTATCAGATACATTTGGCACTGCACAAATGTAATTCACTAAATCTATATGCCTTTAAACTGCAATACTCAGCTGGGATGCTTTTCAAAGGCGAAGGATAGTTTTGCTGAATAACAGCAAGCTTGGCTAACCTCTCATTATTTTATGCACATTCTAGATACCAAAGCAATTAGCATACTAAAAATTCATGGATCAATTTGATTTACGTGCAATTGGTACAAAATTACACACAAAAAAAGGAAAATTTTAGAAGTTCATTTGGATGGAGCAGAACAATTCCTTCTGCTAGATTTTTGCAGTCTAGCCTCTAGCCTTGCTAGATTTTTCTCTCTACCATTTGAAGAGAAAAACTGTTTTTAAAAACTTTCAGGAATTTCTCAAGCAGAATGAAGTAAATGACAAACAATGTGAACACTGTGTTTAAATATGATCTGTAGTCCCATCCAGTTGACCAGAGTTTGAAGAACATTCTGTGGTAGGAATAAGTTACTCTGAAGAGGGAAACATTGTGCCCATTTTTAAAAAGGGTAGAAAGGAGGACCCTGGGAATTACCGACCTGTCAGCCTCACCTCTGTGCCTGGCAAGATCATGGAACAGATCCTCCTAGAAGCAATGCTAAAGCACATGGAGGACAGGGAGGTGATTCGAGACAGCCAGCATGGCTTCACCAAGGGCAAGTCCTGCCTGACTAACCTGGTGGCTTTCTATGACGGAGTAACTGCATCAGTGGACAAGGGAAAAGCAATGGATGTCATCTATCTGGACTTCCAAAAAGCCTTCGACACGGTCCCCCACAACATCCTTCTCTCTAAATTGGAGAGATA
>VYZW01044426.1:15728-36640 GCA_013401315.1 Balaeniceps rex | reverse complement strand
ACTGGAACAGGTTGCCCAGAGAGGTAGTGGAGGCCCCATCCCTGGAAACATTCAAGGTCAGGTTGGACGGGGCTCTGAGCAACCTGATCTAGTTGATGATGTCCCTGCTCACTGCAGGGGGGTTGGACTAGATGACCTCTAAAGGTCCCTTCCAACCCAAAGCATTCCATGATTCTATGATTCTATGATTCTATGAAGACTACCTGAATTTACCAACAATAGGCTAAAAAGACTAAGCAAATTCATTGATGTGAGATTCATAAGATGAGCACTAAAGAGTGGGTTATACTCCACACAGTAAAGGGTGTGAAGATTTAACTCTGGAAAAGACACAATCACCAAAAGGAATATCACAGGTTCGGTGGAGGCAGCTCTCAGGTGCCCAGTAACAGGGGGCTGAGTATCCATGCTAGTTCTGTGCTGTGGTCACTGCAGAGAATGTCTAATGGAGCTACATAAGCCAACAACAAAACTTCCAGTAACCAAACATTTAATGAAAATACACTTGAAGTCTTTTAGCTTCAGAAATTTCTCTTAAGTCCTGAAAAGGGAACTCCTAGGGGAGCAAATTTTACCAAACCCCATAGTTAACATTAAAAAAAACCCCAAACTGTCCTATCTTTTGTTCCTAAGGGCTGATAGAGCCATGTAACAAGAAACAGGCTGATCCAGTAACTGAGAAGGGGCAGATGCCCCTAAACCACAGCTAAAGCATGCTTGTATCCAGCAGCAGGCACACACACACAGGGTCCCACAAGGCAGCGAGCCCCCAGCTTAGTACACCACCATGTCCCTGTTCCACACTCCTTGTGCCAAAAGCCACCGGTGATCAGGTTGCAAATCAGGCAGCCTCGCCACTGGGACAGGAGGCCTTGGAGCAGGAGAGCTCAAAGCTCATGGTTGCAAATTGGGGACATGTGGGGCTGGATGTGCATGGTGGGAGACAGGTGGAGAGTGAAAGACACCCACTAATCAGCTGTCTTCCTCTTCGTGTGCAAGTCTTTATGTGCAAAAGAGAGAGCCTCATGCCAGCAGGCTTAGGAAATTAAATGCTAGTTAACACACAGCAGGACAGCGTAGCATTCACAGCTGCGGGGGTGCTGCTGGCCGTAGGGATGCGGCTTCCCACTTGCCTCACAAATCCCAGCAAGGGTCAGCAGCCTTATGCAGCGACACATGCCCATTTTACACTGAGGTAAATGGAATAAATACCACAAATTCTCCCTCTGTGCAATGCCTTGCTACAGGAATTCTCTGCCATTAGATGGGCATTGGCAGCCACATCAATAGATCTCACCTCTATAGGGAAAAAAGTGTGTTTTCTTGTGAAAGTGCAGACAATATTTAAGAGGCTGATTGTAACCTCCCCAGTAGGCTAGCAATTATGGTTAATTTCTTTCTAGTTTTCAGAAGTTTAATGGTTCCTGGTGAGGTTTTTGATGCTTTGTTTACATGATTTGTCCCTTCTCAAGAAACCCTGCTGTTTTATTCTGGTATTTGCGTAAGAACCAACAGCACATAATGCATAATCCAATTAATTTCATTCTCACTAATCATAGCCTTCAATATTAACCAGTACCCAGCCCTTTTATTTTATGCAGTCCTGCTGTGCTCTGAAATATGGTATGTACCTGTGGAAGGAAAGGCCCAATAAAACAGAGAATAGAATTTCCATAAATGTCTGGCATAATTATGATTTCAAATAAAGCATATGCTATATTTTAATGTCACTTATTTGACAAGTGGATATATAAGGACTTAAAAAAAGACTTATTGTGGAAGTCTATCATTAAAATAATAACAGCAGTGAAAGCAGAAGTCTTCTCAGGTTCAGAATGCAAGTATCTGAGAGCACGAGAGGCTTGGGATTTGAACCTGTGTCTAAATAGCAGGCTTTTGACTATTTTTGAATAATGTTTATTATTAACTTTTTTTCATTTGAAAAATTAATTTTCATTTTAATTCAACTGTGAAAGAAAATCACATCACTTCATTAAACCAGACTTCTGGTTTTCTGAAAGAGCTACTTGGAACTGGTTTTGGAAATTGCTTTCCAAATTAGAAAGTCTTTTCAAAATTTCATTTCAAATTGTCAGGTTAAAAAAAGAGCAGTTTCAATCAAATATACTTAAACCAAAACAAAACCCTTTGTTTTGGGGTAAATTAAAATCTATCCAAAATTAATGCTTTTCTTTTCCCTCCTTCCTTCTCCTATCTCATTTAATGCATGCAGCATGGGCAACAAACAAGAGGAGCTGGAAGCTATTGTGCGGCTGAAAAACTATGATATAGTCGCAATCATGGAAACGTGGTGGGATGACACACAACTGGAGTGCTGCAGTGGATGGCTAGAAATTCTTGAGAAGGAATAGGCAAGGAAGAAGAGGCAGTGGGGTAGCACATTATGTTAGAGACTGTTTTGACTGTCTAGAGCTTGACAATGGTGATGAAACAGTCAAGTGTTCATAGGTGAGAATCGGGGAAGGCCAACAAGGCAGATATGGTGGGAGTCTGTTGTAGACCACCCAACCAGGATGAAGAGGCAGACAAAATATTCTATAAGCAGCTGGGAGAAGTCTCACAATCACTAGCTCTTGTTCTCGTGGGGGACTTTAACTTACCAGATGTCTGCTGGAAATACAATACAATACAATAGAGAGGCAACAGTCTAGGAGGTTCCTGAAGTGTGTGGAAGACGACTTCCTGACACAGCTGGTGAGCGAGGCAACTAGGGAAGGCACCCTGCTAGACCTGTTGTTTGCAAACAGAGAAGGACTTGTGGGTGATGTGACGGTTGGAGGCTGTCTTGGGCATAGCTATCACGATAGAGTTTTCGATTCTTGGAGCAGTAAGGAGTGGGGTCAGCAGAACTGCTACCTTGGACTTCTGGAGGGCAGACGTTGGCCTGTTTAGGGGCCTGGTCAACAGAGTCCCTTGGGAGGCAATCGTGAAGGGCAAAGGAGTCCTGGAAGGCTGGACATTCTTCAAGAAGGAAATCTTAAAGGCACAGGAGCAAGCTGTCCCCATGTGCCGAAAGACAACACAGCAGGGAAGAAGACCTTCCTGGCTGAACAGAGAGTTTTGGCTGGAACTCAGCAAAAAAAGAAGAGTTTATGACCTTTGGAAGAAGGGGCAGGCAGCTGTCACAGAGGTACACTAAGACTAACTCAAACGAAGGACAAACTTAAATTTATTTCACGAAACAGCCAAAACCACACAACAGAAACCAACGAGAAACAGGGGTAAACCAAAAATTAATCAACACTCCAAGAACATTTAACACATTAATAGGTTCGAGGTATCAGTTGGGTTATTGTTACTACATGTCAACACACACAAGAAGGACGATCCAAGGTGCACGCACTCACTCACTCACAAAGGGAAACTCTCTCTCTCTCTCTCTGGAAGATGTAATTGCTCACCTGGGGGAAGGGGTGAGGGCTCGCTCAAGGATATATCCAGAAGGAAATCACTCACCAAAAAGAGGTGAGGGCACTCAATCCCAGGAAGTTTCCTCAGGTGGCATCCCAACCCAAGGGGAGAGGTTTCAAACACAGACCCACTGCTCTGAGAAGACCACTCAAAGGGGGTCTTCGGCAGTGCCCCATTTATATCCTGGGTCAGATCTGAGCTGTGGTCATAATTGGTCATGATCCAAAAGCTTCTCTGAGCCAAGGCACCTCATTGGCTATGGGCCGTGTCTATTGAGCGAGGGGCGTCAGCTCTCCTGCTGCCCCTGGCTGGTGTGTGCATGCCTGAGGGAGCACAAAAGGTGTGAAAATGAGGCGCGAAAAGCCGGTGATCACCATGTTAAAAGCCCCGATCTTCGTGGGGGGGAGGGGGGGCAGAGTGTACCTGTCACAGCAGATCAGGACTACAAAGATATCGTGAGGTTATGCAGGAAGAAAGTCAAAGGGCCAAAGCCCAACTAGAACTTAATCTGGCTACTGCCGTAAAAGACAATAAAAATGTTTCTATAAATACATTAGCACCAAAAGGAGGGCTAAGAAGAATCTCCACCTTTTATTGGATGTGGGGGGAAACATAGTGACAAAGGATGAGGAAAAGGCTGAAGCACTTAATGCCTTCTTTGCCTTAGTCTTTAATAGTAAGACCAGTTGTTCTCAGGGTACCCAGCTGGAAGGGATGGGGAGCAGAATGAAACTCCCATAATCCAAGGGGAAATGGTTAGCGACCTGCTACACCACTTAGACACACACAAGTCTATGGGGCCGGATGGGATCCACCCAAGGGTACTGAGGGAGCTGGCGGAAGGGTCACTAAGCCAATTCCCATCATATATCATCAGTCCTGCCTAACCAGGGAGGTCCCAATTAACTGGAGGTTAGCAAATCTGACACCCACCTACAAGAAGGGCCAGAAGGAGGATCCAGTAAAGTACAGGCCTGTCAGTCTGACCTCAGTGCTGGGGAAGGTTATGGAGCAGATCATCTTGAGTGCCATCACGTGGCACGTACAGGACAACCAGGTGATCAGGCCCAGTCAGCATGGGTTTATGAAAGGCAGGTCCTGCTTGACTAACCTTATCTCCTTCTATGAGAAGGTGACCCGCCTAGTGGATGAGGGAGAGGCTGTGGATGTTGTCTACCTAGACTTTAGTAAAGCCTTTGACACCGTCTCCCACAGCATTCTCCTGGAGAAACTGGCTGCTCATGGCTTGGACAGGCATACTCTTCACTGGGAAAAAACTGGTTGGATGGCTGGGCCCAAAGAGTTGTGGTGCATGGAGTTAAATCCAGTTGGCGACCGGTCACAAGTGGTGTTCCCCAGGGCTCAGTATTGGGGCCAGTTCTGTTTACTACCTTTACCAATGAACTGGACGAGGGGATCGAGTGCACCCTCAGTAAGTTTGAAGACGACACCAAGCTGGGTGGAAATGTTGATCTTCTTGAGGGTCGGAAGGCTCTACAGAGGGATCTGGACAGGCTGGATAGATGGGCCGAGGCCAATTGTATGAGGTTCAACAAGGCTAAGTGCCAGGTCCTGCACTTGAGACAGAACAACCCCATGCAACACTACAGGCTTGGGGAAGAGTGGCCAGAAAGCTGCCCAGTGAAAAGGACATGTGGACATTGAGGTGCTGGAGCATGTCCAAAGAAGGGCAACAAAGCTGGTGAAGGGTCTAGAGCACAAGTCTTATGAGGAGTGGCTGAGGGAACTGGGGTTGTTTAGCCTGGAGAAAAGGAGGCTCAGGGGAGACCTTATTGCTCTCCACAACTACCTTAAAGGAGGTTGCAGTGAGGTGGGTGTTCGTCTCTTTTCCTAAGTAACAAGTGAGAGGATGAGAGGAAATGGGCTCAAGTTGTGCCAGGGGAGGTTTAGATTAGATATTAGGAAAAATTTCTTCACGGAAAGGGTTGTCCAGTGTTGGAACAGACTGCCCAGGGAAGTGGTTGGGTCCCCACCCCTGGAGATATTTAAAAGACATGTAGATGTGGTGCTTAAGGACATGGTTTAGTGGTAGACTTGGCAGTGTTAAGTTAACGGTTGGACTTGATGATCTTAAAGGTCCTTTCCAACCTAAATAATTCTATGATTCTATGATTTGAATTTTGTTTAACCTTCTATTTAGCCTGAACCAAAATACTTTCCTACTTTGTACTTGATTGCTGTTCATTATTTTCCATTCTCTTCACCCTATAACAGTGGCAAAGTGGAAAAAAAGAGATATATTCAGTTTGAATTACATACTCTTCTACTTTGAATGAAGAGGAATCCCTGATAAGAGGAATATCTTATATATATCTTATATATTTCCTTCCATGAAGACCAAGATTTCAGGACAATCACAGCAGTCAGCTCTTTGTCTTACATCACTTTCAGTCCCTTGTCTAATTGAATAATTCATGACACAAGGCACCTCTCATTCTTACTGAGTTATCACAGTCTGCACTCAGGTGTTTTATAGTTTAATCAAAATTTTCTGAGATGCAATGCTGTGCTAGGAGGAAAAAGTTTAGCATAAAAAGCAAACTAGTCTTAGTTAAGCCCAAGGAATATTTAAGTAGACAGAACGAAGTGGCCACCCTAAATAGAACAGTATACCCCCACTCTTTGACTGGCTAATAATAGTTTTTATTGAAGAGGAAGTGAAAGGATACATTATCAGGAAAGAAAGTTCTCTCCTTCTGCTTGCTGAGAAATTGAAGGGTTACTACTTCAGACAGAGGAATTGCATCTGATATATTAAATACAATATCCCAAGACTTTCAGGTTTTCCATGGAAATTTCCAACTACAGATCTTACTAAACATGGCCACTGAGATCTTTCAAGACTCAGGAAGGCTGAAAAGCATCACACAATATTGCATCTTTCTTCAACAGATTTAAAAACAAACAAAAAACCAAATACCCCTGTCAACTTGGTTCAAGGTCTAAGCTGTGGGAAATGGAAAGATCTGACTCCATCAGTAGTACCATAATTTTCGCTTTGGAAAAGCAAGGTGCTAAAAACAATCCTCACTGTGTGCATACCACGTTCCCCATTGATGTGGAAACACATGCTTTCTGTTCTCACTAATAAGTATTACATATATGCAGTCCAGTGGCAACTGGAAATGATATTAAATCTAAATGACTTAAGAACTTCTAAAGCACACAAACCGGGTTTCCAAAAGCATGTGCCTTGCAAATACAAGAAAACACCATGTCATCCAGACCATTCCAAGAACAAAGAGGAGGAGAATACGTCATCTGCATTAAGCCTCTCATCTTCTACTTCCAAATATCACACAAGCCACATCAGTATGGCACTGATAATATTAAAAGTTAACCCTGAAGTTAAAAAACAAATGTTTCCCTGTTTCATTTGAAATACACACAATATCTAAGAGTATGCAATGTCCTAACTTTTCTGATGTTGGATGAAGTTTTACCACTTGGTTTCAGCAGGGCAGGATTTGCCCTTAGAATACATTTGCAATATTAAAAATTGACTTAGATATTTTTATTCTTTAGGCAAAGAAGAATGTACTTAGCTTGAATAAAGTAAACTGTCAGTCCAAATGAGAAAAGTCCTGCTTTCCCTGTTTCAGAAGCAGCAAGACAACACAGTGGATACACAATTAGTAAATAAGCTGAGGTTTCACCCATCTAGATCTGTTTTGGCAGGCGTCATCCTTCACCACTGTCATTTCTCTCCATAGATGCTCTGCAGAATACTATGCTTGGGCTGTCCTCCAGGTGAAGGACCCAAGGGAGGTGTTAGAGACAATCCTGGAGAACTTCTAATAAGATGTGAAATGGGAGAACCTGCATTGTGCAGAGCTTGATCTGAAACCAATTCCAGGAAGTTTAGAAGTTCCTGGGGTGGAGGAGACGAACGTGGAGCACATGGAGAACAGACAAAATAAGCGTGCTTTTTCTGGGGAGATGAAGGAAGGGAAAACCATCCTCTGACATATCTTTAACCGAATCTCACCCTGACCCTTCAGTTCCTTCCCCCTCAGTGTGACCATCACCTTTCACTGTTTGTCCCAGGAGTCTGCAGGCCATCAAATCCTCTTCCCTAACTGAGTCCTTTTCTTCTGACAGCCCTGTCTGGAAAAAAGCAGGGAAGGACTCACACTTCTGAATCTTTTTCCTGTAGTGTTTCAGACCCGATACACTTAACAGTTCCATTCCTTCCTTCCTTGTCTTCAGCACTAATATCCCTTTACCTGTAAGAGAAACAAGTAAAATTTTTGCTGTCTTTTTTGTATCGTGCACCAGTTGATTCTTGTTCTTATTCTGCACAATTATATGCAATTCAAGATATCCTTCAGCAACTCACATGCAAATGATGGCAGTCTTCTCTGTCTTATCACTAACAGACCATCCCTGTAGTGAGACAAGAAATGGGAACATACGCTTCTACTTTGCTTCCCTACTTGATGGTTCAGCAGCTTCATTTCACTCACTTCCATTGGCAGCGAATCTAATTGAACAGGCAGTTAAATGGTGTGGTCAGACACGGGTTCACTCAGGCAACCTGCAGTTTACACAGTGCAGCAGGGAGGTCAGCTGGATGCTCAACCGCTGCCACTGGTTATGTCAGACATCTCTCAGGGCCCTTAGAAAATGTCAGAAGATTATCTCTGAATACCCCATCAGCAAATCAGCTGGAGTGGCAACCTGCACTGAGGCAATTAGGAAGTTCATAATTACTTATGAACTAAATTGATTTGCTATTTTCAATTTCCTTTTAAAGTGCAGAAAAGAGCAACTTCACAGCTGATTATGTTGCCATCTACCTAACTTTATTCCAGCACCCAGATCAAATAAACAAGGTAGTTAATGTGAGAGTGAGTGACTTAACTTTCTCCCTAAATCCAAAATAACCTCAGAAACCTCCATCCAGCTGCTATCTCACCCTGGGGAATCTCTGATTCCATAGAAATAATCTTGGAGGGTTTTCTGACTCTAAAGTTCACCAGATACCTCTCTGGCATATGTGCAGAATTACCCAGCTTTAACATTGCTGAACAAATAACTAGCATATTTAAACAAGTTGGAGAGCCACAGAGTGAGTTTTTCTCTCCCAGAAGGGATTGGTCTAGTAGGCTCCCTCGAACTATGTGTAAACACAGTGCCTGAATTGGAGTCTGATCCTGACAGGAAAGGATTTATAGCAGCTGCTTTCTCATAAAACACAGCAGGAGGAAGAGCCTGCCTCAAACTATAACATATTTGTTGCAGCACTAATCCAGAATATGTCTTTTTACCTCCTCTGCCTGATTTCTTGTTACAGCTCCCAGGTTCCCAGCACACACCTAAACACAGTGGTTATATGATGTGTTTTTCTAACAACACATCACTACTCTTTCTCCAGCTGTGGGGCTTTGGAGAAAGACATTCAAAATTCATTGTAACCTATGGGTTTAGGCACCCACCCGTAGTACTGAGCATCCTGCTCTGGCTGACCTGGCTTTGAGCCGGGGGCTGGACTCAACAGTCTCTAGAGGTGCCTTCCAATGTCAGCCATTCCATGCTTCTGTGATCCCAGAATAGGGAAGACCTAGATTCAGGCCTCTGGTTTGAAGACTATGTCTATATTTTTCAACAGAAATACATGTTTTTAACTTCTACATCAAGACCCACCTGCCCCTGGGAGAAAAAATATTAATATATTGTAATTGATAAGATTTTTTAAAATCCATTTAAATTATTTTGTGGCTGTGCGTGACATTTCTACCATAAACAGATGAGTAAAGGTACCAGATTCCAACTTCCCAATTACCTCTAAATGTATAGCTTAATAATGAAGGCCTATTGAAATGGATATGATGCTAAGCAAGTGGCTTGAACTGAGAAAGGAAGCAATGGTTGAATACTGATAAATAGCTTCTGTTACTGCTATATCAGGTATCAGCTACATCAGCTCAGCCAACACAGGTAAGCAAATGTATCTTCCATTTCTCAGAGGTGTTCCAAACAGAAGAAAACTTATTCTAGATTTGTCATTGTGTGTGATACTCACTTCTAAAATAATGACAGATATACATGAATTAGATTAAGCCCTTCTACCCCCTTACCTAAATATGGTTCTGTTCAGGTTCTGGTTCAGGCATGCATCTGATGTGTTCGCAAGGAGGTTATTGCCCCAGCTATGTGCTGTCATTTCCTTCCTGGTACTGCTTCCTGGACTTATCACAGAAGTCCTCCTTCTTGTCCAAGTGACCCAGGTTATTTTGACAGCATGCAGCTGTAAAGCATGCAAGAACAAATTGCCTTGGTGCAGAAGCCCTTGTAGTATGCAGTGAGGCTGCAGAAGGTAATCACCATCCTCAGAAAAGGAGACAGTGAGAATGGAGGTGGTTATGTCCACCCTTGGAAAAGGAGGCAGTGAGGCTGGAGATGTTTATCTCCATCCTCAGAAGAGGAGGTGTCTAACGAACAAGTCACATTAAAACTATACCCAGTGGCTATTCTTGTATTTGTATACCCTTTAAATACCAGATGAGCATGTCAAAGTACAGCTTGCTAATTAAAGAGATTAAGCAAAATACACATTTGCTCAACATGTCTCATTGTTCAAGACTAGGCAAGACAATTAATCAGATCCCATGATTTCAAGTGATGGCCACCAGCTCCACACACCACTTCCAAAGTGTCTCTGAAAGACTATTACAAATATCAAGCCTGCTGCTAATAGCCTTCAGTTCACTACTGAAGGTCCACAGCTCTACCGGAAATTTTTTAAGGGCTCAAAAATGAAAAAAACAGATTGGAAAACAATAGGAAGAAAACAGATAAAGCAGTTTGCATTGCAATGAAAAAACTAGAAACATACCAGCCTTTAAAAAAAAAATCTGTTCACAAGAATCATCTGCAATTAGTAGTGCAGTCAAAATAAAGAACTAGTAGTAGAGAAGGTAGAAAAGGGAGGATAGCATTAAAACTAGTGAAAAAATGAATTTTGAATGAATGCTATCTGATTGTCTTTTAGGGATTAGCATCTATAATGAATTTGCGACTAGCTGATATAAACCTGGATGTTGATTCTGCTGCCCACCTTTCCCTCAAATCAAAGAACAACAGAGTTTTTTGAGACAAGACTAACGGCAAGCTGGATATTCTTCAGTCAATTGCTTATAGGAAAAATGTCTACTGTAAGAGAGAAAGTAGTGAAGAATGAAAGGGAAGCAGCAAAATATCATGTTTCATGCACAGGCTCCCTTACAGATGTCAGAAATATAGGCATCTTGGTGGGGAACCACCTTCCTGGTTTAGAAATTTGGTACCTTATTTTTTTTAATATTTTATACTTTTTTTTTTTAATTATATGACTTATAAACTTGAGAGTGTTTAATCAAAAAAGAGTAAGAAGATGGGGTAGAGAGGACAAAGTCATCCTTTTGAAAGAGAAAAATCATCCCCTTTTATCAACTGTTAGGTTCCTGACATATTCGAATGGACTTTTAGTATCTTACAGATGCACATATTCTTACATCTGCTAACCCATTATTTAAGAAAAATTTAAAATATTTTTGCCAAAGTACATTTTTAATCTAGATTAAAGATGACTCTCCGTTAGGCAGGAGTACATGCATTCATTAAACTGCTTCACTGTTGAACTTAAAGAATCTGTTTAAAAATAACTCAAAGGATAATTGAATATTATATATATATTGGATTTAACATTTGTTCACCTCAAACTGCTCAGATAAAGGAAGTTCAACATTAATTATACTATACTTCATTCAGCTTCACCAGATGGTGATGTTCATGGTTGATTTCAGCTTCCTGATCTGTCAGATAGGTAACATTGTATAGGGGACATAAGTATAACTGATTCATCTGCCATGGTTAGGATGTTGTCTCCAGATTAAAAAAGGAGGTCTGAAGTTTTTCTTTCATGCCCTGATGTGTAAATCATCAGTAGGAACTTCAGAAATTCTGGAAGGATTGCCAGGTGAAGTTCCGTGCCTAGCTGGACTGTCACTATAGATTAGGATTCAGTTCTGACAGTACTCGTATGGTATCGTGTGTATTGTGGACATTGTGTTGTATTATGTATATATTGTGTATATTGTGAACAGTGCCTAAGAGTGGAAAGGATATTTTAGAACCCATACAAGGGAAAAGGAAAAGATCATGAAAAAAAATCCAATTTCTTCTCCAATATTCTTGGTAGCTCTGCTGAGCACTCCTATTCCCACAGTCCCAGTTTCCTGTCATACAGTACACTAACAAGACAAAGAAAGGTGTTTGTATCTCTGCCTTCTCAAATACAACAGAGAGTATGAGAAAAGCAGTAGATTCAGAGTTGCTAATTCATGAAGGAGAGTAAACTCATGACCCCGCACATATACAATGCCTACTACATGTATACAATGACTATAAGGGTCAGTACTGTTTCCTGTACTGTTCAGTGTCTTCATTAATGATCTAGGTGATGGGACAGAGTGCACCCTTAGTGAGTTTGCTGATGACACAAAATTTGGAGAAGTGGTTGGTGGACCAGAGGGTTGTGCTCCCTTTCAGAGGGACCTCAACAGGATGGAGAATTGGGCTGACAAGAACCTTATGAGGTTCAACAAAGGGACGTGCAAAGTCCTGCCCCTGGGTAGGAATAACAGCAGACATGAGCACAGGCTGGGAGCCAACAGGCTGGAAAGCAGCTTGGCAGAAAAAGACCTGATGGACACCAGGTGGAACATAAGCCAGGTATGTGTCCTTGCAGCAGATAGATAAAGTGTCATTCAAGGCTGAGAGAGCTTGGACTGTTTAGATTGGGAAAGAGAAGGTCCAGGGGGACCTTAACTTTGCATATAAATACTCGATGGGAGGGAGTAAAGAAGACGGGGCAGGCTCTTCTCAGTGGCATCCAGTGAAAGGACAAGAAGCAATAGGCACAAACTGAAACACAAGAAATTCTGCTTAAACGTAAGAAAAAAACTTTTTTATGGTAAGGATGATCGAACCCTGGAACATGTTGCCCATTTTTTGGGATATTCAAAACCCAACTGAACTCGGTCCTGGGCAGTCTGCTCGAGTTGACCCTATCTAAGCAGAAGGATGGACTAGATGACCTCCAGAAGCACCTTGCAAGCTCAGCTGTTCTTTGGTTCTGTGATTCTGTGACTGTGATTCCATACTGGTATGAAAGGGCATGGCCAGTATCTCAAAGTGTAACCGTTTCAAGGTTCGTTTCTTGGCACATCAGATGGAATTGTCAACACTTTGGGGTTTTTTTGGATCAAACGTTGGCTTCATGTATGTTTATACCTCAGTTTTCTGATCAAAGATGAAAGTGTCAATGATGCTTAATAATAATTCACAATAGCTGGGAGTAAGGTTTCCATTTTACTTCCAGATTCAGTATGTTTACCTTAAGCATTTAAAGAGTTTAATTTTGATAGACTCAAAACTGTGACTAGAAGAGAAAAAAAGATATGGAGATAGCTGAAAAAAATATCCTGTATTAAAATAACAGGGTTAAAAATGAACAACAGAAACAAGATCTCCATTTATTTTTCAGTCCGAACACAATATATCCAAGAATAAATAGCTGCTAGCTACAGCACATAATATCTGTAACTGAAACAAATTTCTTCTAGTAAGAAAATAATGATAAGTGATTTGGATAGAATTGACAGAATTTTAAGAAATTGTGATGCACATCTTTATAAATAAAAGTAAAATGCTGGACTTACTGAAAAAATAAATGGTCATCAGAAATCATAAGCAGGTTTGTTCATTGTCCTGGTTTCAGCTGGGATGGAGGTAATTTTCTTCCTAGTAGCTGGCATAGTGCTGTGTTTTGGATTTAATATGAGAATAATGCTGATAACACACTGCTGGTTTAGTTGTTGCTAAGTAGTGCTTACACCAGTCAAGGACTTTTCAGCTTCCCATGCTCTGCCAGGTGCACATGAAGCCGGGAGGGGGCACAGCCAGGACAGCTGACCCAAACTGACCAAAGGGCTATTCCATACCATATGACATCATGCTCAGTATATAAACTGGGGGGAGCTGGCTGGTGGGCAGCGATCGCTGCTCGGGGACTGGCTGGGCATCGGTCAGTGGGTGGTGAGCAATTGCATTGTGCATCACTTATTTTGTGTAATATTATTATTATTATTATTTTCCCTTCCTTTTCTGTCCTATTAAACTGTCTTTATCTCAACCCATGAATTTTACTTTTTTTTCCCGATTCTCTCCCCCATCCCACTGGGGAGGGGGAGAGTGAGTGAACGGCTATGTGGTGTTTAGCTGCCTGCTGGGTTAAACCACAACATTCATAAATATACCTCCACATCACCAAAATTAACAACTTTTTAGGGTCAATGGTAAAGTGAATCAAAAGTTTTCTTCTGTTTCATAGCAATCAGTCACACCTATCTTTAATTGTCTTCATAGTGGTTGCATGGAAATAGGTACCTTTCATCTAACTATCTATGTTTGGCTGTATAAATGATTTCCTGTTATTTAGTCTGCAATCAATGTATTACACAAATTTTATTTCAGACACGTCTGCTTTTTCAAGATGCAGACTGATTAGTTTAAGATTAATTTGCAACATTAAGCAGATACTAAATTAAATCTGGGCTACACTAGACTCTATATGCATCACTTACTTCCCACCAAGGCTGGGTCCCAGTGTGAATGGAAGATTTGCTCCCATGTATCCCTGGAAAAGCACACAGTAGGAGTTAGTTTGTGCTCTTGTAAGCATTACCCCTCATGCAGAAGTAATCCAACTGATTCAGCTTTTTCCCCTCACATATTTTAAATCTGGTAGGACTTCTCTGGGCATTTCATACAGAAACTTGTTATTCACAGTGTCCCGATGTCCTTACATTTGTTAGGACACACAGAAAAGTGTTCAGGAGAAATCAAACAGACTGCACAAAGTCAGTCTGAGAGAGAGGGAGAGAGAGAGCAAAGAGAGTTTGCTAACCCTTATTCTGAAGATGACAAGGAAAAAAAAAGGCAGTATTTAAGTCTGTTGCACCCTTAAAAGATGCTCTTCTAACACGGGGGCTAACTTTATGAAATTAATTAAATGCACCAGTCAGTTATTTTCTTACTATGTCCACTAGCCTTTGCATCCTACCTTTTTGTCACGTATATTTATCTTCCTTATTGCTGCTTTCATTCTATTTCTTCCTTTACTCCTTGCTACTGTATTTCCAAGTCTGTATTTCCATTTCCTGTCTCTGCATACATGTGTACACATAGTGGGAAAGGAACAAACTTTCCAAAGGATTTAGAAATCTTCTATCTTCCTTGAGAGTTAGGATAGGTAGCATGGAAATCTTGGAGGTCAGCAATTCAATTTCTCACATCCCTCATGCTTTCTTCCATATTGTCTCCAAGAAAGAGCTTCAGGAAATCTTACTTCTCTGTTGGTTGATTCCTTCATACAACAAAGGTTTCTTCAGTTAGTGACCTGTCTTCTCTGCCTTCTGGTTACCCCAGGAAAGCTCCTGTGGTCCAACAGGGAAAGAAGTACTGTCATATTTTATTTATTAGCATCATCTAAGAAAGGACTCTCCTTTAGTCTGCTAAACCTATTTTCTTTCTAGAACTCGTCTCTTAAAATTCTCCACTTTTATATTCACAGAACAAATACCTATAAAATAAAAAAGCCAGCCCTGTAAAGGTTCTTGAGATGTGGCAAATTCCTTACATTTGGCAACATATTTTGCTAAGGCAAAACAAAGTTTACAAGTTTTAACTAAGTTTATTACATCCTTAAGATATGTAGCTCTAAACATGGCCTAACATCTGTCTTACTCTTATTTTAGTATTCATACTGGAATTTAAATTTGGGAAACCTTTAGTGTTCATTATATCTGTTCTTTCCACATCCATAAGCATTAAACATCTAAAGAAACATTATCAGTAGGAGTTATCCATTCTCTTTAATAGCTGCTATATGCCGATATTCATAAAGTTCTATAAAAAATACCTACAGTATTTAAAAAATGAAAAAGCTTTTTTTTTCCTAGAACATGGGAATGAGCAATGACACAGAGCAAAATTTTATTTTGGTGGTCTTTACTTGCCTTTCTTACAGATCCTTCTCTCACCCATGTCATGATGAAGAAAAAGTGACAGAAATGAAAAAGAATAAAAAGCTGCCACAGCCACACTTTGTCCTTTTGGTGAACAAATACACACAAAAGAAATGCTGTAAGTATCTATCCATAGTAAAAAAAAAAAAAAATCTTGGTAATTTGCTACTTTCCCTATGTTTAATGACTTTTCAGTGCTAATGAATTTGGTTTATCAATATAACGGGAAGTGTATACTGTCTCAGATGGTCAATATGAGCATGTTCACAATGTTTCCAAGTACTCCTACACCTGCTCTTTAATGAGCTATAACTCACCTCCTGTTTATTTAGACTCTCAGCATTTATTCACTGTCTTCTTGCTTATTGAGTCATTTATATTCATGGTGGTGCAGTTTCTTCTTTCTAGGATGTATCATCCTGATGCATTTATTGATTTCCCCTAGCTGCTTTGATTAATATTAACAAATCACTTATTTCCTCACTTCAGCCTTTCTTAAGTTTCTTGTCTCTCCCTGATAAGTGTTTAATTATGGCTAATCCTTCCATTTCCTTGCTATCCAATTCATTGTCTTCTTTTCTGCTTTCTTGTTCTGTGTTAATTTGCTCCCCTAATTTAATTTTTTAACCACCTCTAAGCTATGATATCTATTTTATTCTTCAAACTTCCCACCTCTCCCCTCTAGACAAAGCTTCATCCTACTGAATACCTGTTGTGTTTTTTTAGGATCCTGCTAACTTTTTTCACCATGGCAGCTACTAATATGGTTAAGCAAGCTTCACTTAAGGGGAATGAAATTCTTATTGCCCTAATTTCTGAGCATGCATTACCTGTTCAGCATGCAAACCTTTTCCTGAAACATAACAATTAATGCCAGGATCTACTAATGTAAACCAGGACTGATTTTAGATTTCAGTAGTTGTCCTAGACCTCTTCAGTTCTGAAAGTGCAGAAAACCTACTACAAACTTGCTGTAAACCCTTGAATTTCAGGCAGCTTCTCCTGTCATCAGGGAGTCACTGTTCAGTCTCATCACATGAAGATATTCCCACCGCAGAGGAGCTGTATTGCAAGTACAAGATCTGTTTCAGCTCCTCTAGGCAAGAGCATCTCCCCTTCTTCCCATAAGTTCCTTAGAAGTTGTATTGAGTAGAGTTATCCACATGCTTTAGTGTTTGCCAAGAACTCAGGATAAGTAAATATTAGTAATTCATTTTCACACTCTGGAAGTAGACAATAGAGTTAGAAAGGTTTTATGAATAGGTTCACAGAAATAAAAAAAGCTGCAAGCTTTCATCAGTCTCAGTGTAAGATCTCTCCCTTCTTGTCATCTAACTACAAGTTCAGCTGTGTGTCTGCTCTTACATAAACCTTAGGTCTGATACATTAGATGGGTACTGAAATGGGAGGACACGGGTAAATTCTAAGCCTAAATCTCTCTCTGGGTTTTTTTTTCAGATCTGTCCCTTTTCCCAGCGTCTACTTCAAGATTTCTGAGAACAGAAATCAGTCAGGACTTTGAACTTAGTTTTTTCCTGAGGGAAACTTCCTCACATACCCATAAATTTAGCAGATATTATTGGCCAAGTGAAACCATCTATAACCAGATATAAGCAGTTCATCAACCTTCTGAGAGCAAAGTGTTCTTTTCCTGCTGGCAGAGAGAGATTGAGATCTCAGGGCAAAGGCAGGAGGTTATACACCAACCTATATATAAATTGTAAATCTACACTGCATACAAATATATATATGAGATTATGTGTGCTGTTTTTAATTGAGCTAGGCACAGTTGTAATAAAGCACATTTTTTGATTCATGACTTCCTGACCCTGGTTTGAAGTCTGCTATGACAGACACCTCACATTTTCCTCCAACCAGTATCTATTCTGCTTCACTCCATTGTCTATGGTCAGAGCAGCAAGACTTTTATTATTGTCTTGTTGAATAATCAGATGCTGCAGAAGGAGGGTTTCTCTAACCAGCTTCCTTACTGGCTAAGTGCTGGCATGTTTATTCATTCCTGCCTGTTTCTGTCCATTTCCAGGGCCCAAAACCTCTAATTTGTATTTAGAAATCTGCCTTTTTTCTGGTGCCAAACAGAAGTCATTCATAAGCAGTTAGAGAGGAAAATATTTCTCAGCATTCGCTTAGAGAATTAGCCACTGTAAATATTGGCGGTGCCAAGAAAACTTGCCAAGCAGAGATGAGTGAAACGATTTATATGTAAAATAACTGGTAGCAACCACCCACGACAACAGGAGAATTTTCTGCTACACCAGCTGCCATTCCAAATGAGAATTTCATTTATTACCCATCTACCCTCCTTATTTTGTAACTTTCCTATTAGAAGAAGATAACCAAAAGTAGTAACAAGCAATTAACATTTACTTTACTTGATTCTGAAACTTTGCTCACACTTGCCAGTTTAATCTGCATATAAACTGATGGCCTGGCAAAATTGGCCTTTCAAAAAAGCATATGGTAGAGTTAATCACTGTGAAATCCTTAAGGCTTTGCAAATCATTGGAAAGGCATCCAAGCAAGCTGTGTAGGCAACATTAAATCTTTGCAACTATGTGTTAGGTACAAGAGATCAAAATCATGTTTCAATATTTTATATCACCATAACCTAAAAATCATCTGCCAATGATATTGAAAAAAATTATTCTGTATTTGACTTATTGTAACCTTATTTTATTTGTTATGAATGATAACCAGAGCTTATATGTGGAACTGTTTATTCGTATGGGTGCATAGAGGGCAGAGTCAGGCTCTTTTCAGTGGTGCCCAGTGACAGGACCAGAGGCAATGGGCACACTTTAAAACACAGGAGTTTCCATTTGAACTTCAGGAAACACTTTTTCACTGTGAGAGTGACCAAGCGCTGGCACAGGTTGCCCAGGGAGGTCGTGGAGTCTCCATTCCTGGAGATATTCAAAAGCCATCTGGACATGGTGCTGGGCAACAGGTTCTAGGTGGCCCTGCTTGAGCAGGAGGGTTGGACAAGAAGACCTCCAGATGTTCTTCAANCCCTAATTTAATTTTTTAACCACCTCTAAGCTATGATATCTATTTTATTCTTCAAACTTCCCACCTCTCCCCTCTAGACAAAGCTTCATCCTACTGAATACCTGTTGTGTTTTTTTAGGATCCTGCTAACTTTTTTCACCATGGCAGCTACTAATATGGTTAAGCAAGCTTCACTTAAGGGGAATGAAATTCTTATTGCCCTAATTTCTGAGCATGCATTACCTGTTCAGCATGCAAACCTTTTCCTGAAACATAACAATTAATGCCAGGATCTACTAATGTAAACCAGGACTGATTTTAGATTTCAGTAGTTGTCCTAGACCTCTTCAGTTCTGAAAGTGCAGAAAACCTACTACAAACTTGCTGTAAACCCTTGAATTTCAGGCAGCTTCTCCTGTCATCAGGGAGTCACTGTTCAGTCTCATCACATGAAGATATTCCCACCGCAGAGGAGCTGTATTGCAAGTACAAGATCTGTTTCAGCTCCTCTAGGCAAGAGCATCTCCCCTTCTTCCCATAAGTTCCTTAGAAGTTGTATTGAGTAGAGTTATCCACATGCTTTAGTGTTTGCCAAGAACTCAGGATAAGTAAATATTAGTAATTCATTTTCACACTCTGGAAGTAGACAATAGAGTTAGAAAGGTTTTATGAATAGGTTCACAGAAATAAAAAAAGCTGCAAGCTTTCATCAGTCTCAGTGTAAGATCTCTCCCTTCTTGTCATCTAACTACAAGTTCAGCTGTGTGTCTGCTCTTACATAAACCTTAGGTCTGATACATTAGATGGGTACTGAAATGGGAGGACACGGGTAAATTCTAAGCCTAAATCTCTCTCTGGGTTTTTTTTTCAGATCTGTCCCTTTTCCCAGCGTCTACTTCAAGATTTCTGAGAACAGAAATCAGTCAGGACTTTGAACTTAGTTTTTTCCTGAGGGAAACTTCCTCACATACCCATAAATTTAGCAGATATTATTGGCCAAGTGAAACCATCTATAACCAGATATAAGCAGTTCATCAACCTTCTGAGAGCAAAGTGTTCTTTTCCTGCTGGCAGAGAGAGATTGAGATCTCAGGGCAAAGGCAGGAGGTTATACACCAACCTATATATAAATTGTAAATCTACACTGCATACAAATATATATATGAGATTATGTGTGCTGTTTTTAATTGAGCTAGGCACAGTTGTAATAAAGCACATTTTTTGATTCATGACTTCCTGACCCTGGTTTGAAGTCTGCTATGACAGACACCTCACATTTTCCTCCAACCAGTATCTATTCTGCTTCACTCCATTGTCTATGGTCAGAGCAGCAAGACTTTTATTATTGTCTTGTTGAATAATCAGATGCTGCAGAAGGAGGGTTTCTCTAACCAGCTTCCTTACTGGCTAAGTGCTGGCATGTTTATTCATTCCTGCCTGTTTCTGTCCATTTCCAGGGCCCAAAACCTCTAATTTGTATTTAGAAATCTGCCTTTTTTCTGGTGCCAAACAGAAGTCATTCATAAGCAGTTAGAGAGGAAAATATTTCTCAGCATTCGCTTAGAGAATTAGCCACTGTAAATATTGGCGGTGCCAAGAAAACTTGCCAAGCAGAGATGAGTGAAACGATTTATATGTAAAATAACTGGTAGCAACCACCCACGACAACAGGAGAATTTTCTGCTACACCAGCTGCCATTCCAAATGAGAATTTCATTTATTACCCATCTACCCTCCTTATTTTGTAACTTTCCTATTAGAAGAAGATAACCAAAAGTAGTAACAAGCAATTAACATTTACTTTACTTGATTCTGAAACTTTGCTCACACTTGCCAGTTTAATCTGCATATAAACTGATGGCCTGGCAAAATTGGCCTTTCAAAAAAGCATATGGTAGAGTTAATCACTGTGAAATCCTTAAGGCTTTGCAAATCATTGGAAAGGCATCCCAGCACGCTGNCAAGAGATCAAAATCATGTTTCAATATTTTATATCACCATAACCTAAAAATCATCTGCCAATGATATTGAAAAAAATTATTCTGTATTTGACTTATTGTAACCTTATTTTATTTGTTATGAATGATAACCAGAGCTTATATGTGGAACTGTTTATTCGTATGGGTGCATAGAGGGCAGAGTCAGGCTCTTTTCAGTGGTGCCCAGTGACAGGACCAGAGGCAATGGGCACACTTTAAAACACAGGAGTTTCCATTTGAACTTCAGGAAACACTTTTTCACTGTGAGAGTGACCAAGCACTGGCACAGGTTGCCCAGGGAGGTCGTGGAGTCTCCATTCCTGGAGATATTCAAAAGCCATCTGGACATGGTGCTGGGCAACAGGTTCTAGGTGGCCCTGCTTGAGCAGGAGGGTTGGAC
>VYZW01044423.1:0-11455 GCA_013401315.1 Balaeniceps rex | reverse complement strand
CATCTAATAAGGTTTGGTGGTGAAATTGCTGAAAAAAGATTAAGAAACGGGTTCTTGTAACAAAGATATTTTAATTTGTGGAACTCATCCCTGGAATGTTTGGGGCACTGAAACATCTTATGAGTTCAGAAAGCAGCTGGAGGAGCTTTTGGAGCAAATGTCCCTGCAAGAAGTGACTTTCCCTTAGAAAATCCTTGAAAACCTGTCACTGACAGGTTGGAGGGCACTGTGGGGAAGTATTATACATATTTTCCTTGATCTTCTACTTATCAGTACGTATATTTATAGAGAGAGCACATTGTGCTCAATGGACTTTTTCTGACCTTGAATACCTGTTCATATATACTTTGTATGGAAATAATTGGTCCATACCTTCACTATAATTTGTCTTTAAGCAATGAAGAAATAAGAGAAATCCTTTTATAAACAGCCAGTGAAGTTTGTGTTTCTTCTGTTTAATGTACCTGTTCCCTGTGGCTTTCACTCAAGCTATGAATGTAGCCATTTCCACTGTCACTGGTGAAGGGAATCAAACAAGAGTTCCTCTCACATGGAACTCTGACTAGACAAAGAGAATGATTGTGCTAAAAAATATTTATAATATTTAACTGTTCAAATCTTACTTTTTTCTACTTCTGACTTGTAAGTGGTTATCCATGTAAGTGGTTAATATACTAACTAAGAAGTTAATTCTGGTCTTATTTTCATCTTAGACAGCTGCATTTCCATACACTTAAGGAGGTCATTTTAACTTTGTGTAGTTGAAAATGAAATTATAAATCTTCATGAGAGAAACTTTTATACATATCAGTTTCCTTTAAAAGATCAAGATTCACTAAGGCTAGTATGATATAAATAGTTCCAAAATTTGATTTGGCAACTCCTTTTTTATTTAGAACATCAGTGTAAACTAATTAAAAGGGGGGAAAAAAACCCAAACAACCAACCCTAAACTTTTGCTATCTTTCCCAAAGATGGGAAAATTATCAAACATGTTTTTTAAGTCTTTTCCTTGTTATGTATGTTCTTTTCCATGAATAAAAAGAGCACTCAAATAAAGTTTAAGTCACACTGATATTAAGCTTACCAGTAATTTTCCTGCATTTTCTCTGAAAAAACCCCCGCCAACCTCTCAGGAATTAATGTGAACAGAGCTATTACAGTGATTAGAGGTAAAAATTTATGAAACAAAAATCATAACTTTGCCCGATTTCTTGTCAAGAGACTGCCTTTTAGTTACACCCACTAATGATGCAGCATTTCTTTTAATCTTAAAAATAATCCAAACCGTATTGTGTGTGTTCTGAGTCAATTTGGGAGTTACAGGTATCTGGGGAAAAAAGTATGTAACACCCTCTCTTTATAGGCAATCGTCAGAGCAGAGTGTTGAAGGGAGGAGTCATCTGTTTTTTTCATTCTGTGTAAAGGAACAGACATGTTTTTCTCCCTAGTATTTTGAAGTGCTCACTGTGCAATCTGTTAAACCTGAGGAAATTAATCTGGTCTCCTACAGCACTCTTGATTTCCCCTGTTTTCATGGCACTCTTTGAATCATCTAGTGTATGCACCCACCTTCAAACTCTGTAGACACCTTGTGATGGATGCACTTGACCCCTTAACCAAACTAGCAGTAGTTTAGTACAGGCTCCATAGGAGGTAAAGGCCTGAGCCGTAGCCAGGACAAGAAATCCCCTAGTTTCATCTGTTCTCTAAAAACCCACAAAGGAGTAGAGTGACACAGTGAGCATCGATGCATATGAGCTTGGAGCACCAATCATGTGATTAACACATGAACAGCAAGTGGCTTTTCCAAGACTCATCTATCAAGGAACAAAGAAAGTTGTGGGTACAAGGAGTCTCATGCATACCTTTCCCATCACATGTAATTTGACTATGAGCCAGCCACTTTATGCTACAAATATGACAGCCTAAGTGAGCCTTCTTTGAGCTCTCCCAGCTACGCAGCATGGCTGCATGGTGGTGATCTACCCTTGAGCTGGGACACATCTCAAGGTTGCTCCTCAAGGCAGAGAGACCTTTTACCAACAGCAGATCTTTGGTAAGTGACTGATAGCATGCTGCGTTAATACTAATGAA
Organism: Balaeniceps rex; assembly: GCA_013401315.1. Lineage (NCBI taxonomy): Eukaryota > Metazoa > Chordata > Aves > Pelecaniformes > Balaenicipitidae > Balaeniceps > Balaeniceps rex. The sequence goes on along the minus strand of VYZW01044423.1, from coordinate 9,358 downwards.
ACATTACTAATCCATGTAGCTGTTAAATATTAATTACCATAAACTTTGCATAATTCCATTAGACATAAGCCATTGTCCAAGTCTGAGACTAAGATTGGACCTAGCCACACCTAAACTCCATCAGGAATTTAGAAAAAAAAGGGGGTCTACTCTGAACCTTGTGACTCAATGGGAATGTCTTCCTTACTCTGTTCGTCTCTGGTCTCTGTATGAATCATTCTAGCTTGATTCTAACTCAATTTTCCTTTATATTTTTCTTCCATGAAGTAATTAATAGAGTGAACCTTGCAATCAAATGTATTGAACCTTGTAAACCATTGTTAAACTTTGGTAAATTCCATCGAATTTATTGAACCCTGTCAAACTATTATTCCACCTCAATAAAACACATTGTTGCTTGTCTCTTTTAAGTGAGGTGCATTCCATTCATTCATGACAAATTGATGTAGTTGTCAGGATCCTAAATCAGGATTCGTGATAAACCTCAATGAAAAACTAAGTAGTGGATTTATCCCTTGTCCTTGGGAAGATATAATGCATGGAGAGAAAACAGAGAATGGTTCTATCCAGCAGATTTTTGTCCTCATGTTATTTCATTCAGCCTTTCAAGCATATGGGGTTTCTAGCAGTAGCACAAAAAAAGTGAAAACAGAGAAGGCCAATGTTCTGGCTGGATGGCCGGGCCCAAAGGGTGGTGGTGAATGGAGTTAAATCCAATTGGAGGCCGGTCACGAGTGGTGTTCCCCAGGACTCAGTGTTGGGGCCCGTTCTGTTTAACTTCTTTATCAATGACCTGGATGAGGGGATCGAGTGTACCCTCAGCAAGTTTGCAGATGACACCAACCTGGGTGGAAGTGTTGATCTGCTTGAGGGTAGGAAGGCTCTACAGAGGGACCTGGACAGGCTGGACCAAGGGGCTGTGGCCAATTGTATGAGATTCAGCAAGGCCAAGTGCCGGGTCCTGCACTTGGGCCACAACAACCTCATGCAACGCTACAGGCTTGGGGATGAGTGGCTGGAAAGCTGCTTGGCAGAGAGGGATCTGGGGGTGTTGGTCGACAGCCAACTAAATATGAGCTAACAGTGTGCCCAGGTGGCCAAGAAGGCCAACGGCCTCCTGGCTTGTATCAGAAATAGCGTGACCAACAGGACCAGGGAAGTCATTCTTCCCTTGTACTGGGCACTCGTGAGGCCGCACCTCGAGTACTGTGTTCAGTTTTGGGTCCCTCACTACAAGAAGGATATTGAGTTGCTGGGGCATGTCCAGAGAAGGGCAACGAAGCTGGTGAAGGGTCTAGAGCACAAGTCTTATGAGGAGCAGCTGAGGAAACTGGGGTTATTTAGCCTGGCAAAGAGGAGGCTGAGGGGAGACCTTACTGCCCTCTACAACTACCTGAAAGGAGGTTGTAGCGAGGTGGGTGTTGGTCTCTTCTCCCAAGTAGCAAGTGATAGGATGAGAGGAAGTGGTCTCAAGTTGCACCAGGGGAGGTTTAGATTAGATATTAGGAAAAACTTCTTCACTGAAAGGGTTATCAGGCACTGGAACAGGCTGCCCAGGGAAGTGGTTGAGTCCCCATCCCTGGAGGTATTTAAAAGATGGGCAGACGAGGTGCTGAGGGACATGGTTTAGTAGTGGATAGCTATGGTTGGACGCGATGATCTTAAAGGTCTTTTCCAAAAAAATGATTCTATGATTCTATGATTCTATTCTATGATTCTCCATAGACACAGAAAGAGATCTGTCTATTCACCATATGCGACTGGGATGGTTATCACTTCTTTTGACTCTCAAGTAATCCTGGCAACAATGATGTTATTAATGTTAATCTACCTATGTAAAGTAATAGAATTCAGAAATAATAAAATTCATGTTAACTAATTTCTCAATTAATTCTAAGAAAGGGAAAAAGTGTGCAGTTTAACCACTGATTTCAAGCATCACAGACAGAAGGAAGAAAAGTCATCTTTTAATAACTCAATATATAAGTAGCCAGGATCTAGACTTCAAAGCAGATTGCCTCAGACTGGAGATAGTTTAGATTCTTAAATGTAGTCTGAGCCTTTTTCGCCTAGACCCATGACATTTTTAATAGCTCATCACTTTCACAATGTTAAATTAATTGCTTAAACAATTTCTTGAAATAAGTCATTATTACTGTAATGTGTGGATGAAATAATGGAAAGTAACAGACATTTTTTTCTCACAACAGAATCTATTTTGGATTTTCAGACTATCAGTTTTCCACTACCTCCTTCACTAAGTTTCTGAGGAAAGCAGATTTTCTTTAATCCTATTGGCAAATGCCTGAGCTCTCCAAGGATATTTTGTCAGCTGTCCAAATTTAATTTGTATCTAAGATAACCCAGCTAGCTGGAAACTAGTTTTTCGCAGTTTCCTATAAATTGCAAAGGAAGTATATTACATTTAAATTTCCATAAGAATATTAAGTACGGTCTCACTAAGATTGCTGTGGGAAAGAAAAAAAAGGTTGCTTTGGCTTCCAAGGAGTCTGTGGCAAGTTTAATGGAGGAAAAAAAGCATGTTAAAGATACACCTGTTTATTTGTTCTTTCAAAAAATTTTCTTGAAGATGATTTTTGCTTTCATAGTATTACGTGGTTTTAGGTAATATGCCATAATGTAACACCGCAACATACAACAGGAGGCCCTGAATGCAGATGTCTGTCAAAAAAATTAGGTATACATACACAAAGGCAAAATCTGATGCAGTTACTTTACAAAATAGCTAATTTATGGTCATGATCAAATCAATACACAGCCTCAGCAAAGGCCACTAGGATGACAGAAGAGCTTTTCAGAATGATAAACAAGCCTTACATGCAAAGATACATGTGTATGCAGACACATCACACTGAGATGCCCGACAGTTCAACTGTCTGAAAGAGTCCTTTAGTTGTGTTTTTTATCTACTAAGCATAAGTATCCAAAGATAGTTAAAAAATTGTTTCCTACTATTTATTACATAACATCAAATTTCCATTTTCTCTAGGCTAAGGAAAAAGACTGTGGTCTTTGTTTTCTGTAAATGCACAAGCAATTTCAGCTTTGAAACTCTTTCATTTATAATACTTACTTCCTAGTTACCAATAAGCTAGACATATAAAACTGTAACTTAAATTGTTCCACAGTAACACCACTTCTTTTTCAACAATTGGTCTTGTCACTTTCCACCCTAGCACTAGCATCCTACAGCTGATTTTATAGTTTTCTCTTTTGCAAAAGTTCTTAAAAATGAATGACAGGGGTGGGCTGAAAAAAAAAAAAATACACCGAACAATACAAACAATCAATCTCACCATATTTCTGTGTAAAAATAAAACTATTTCTGAACTCTGCTGCAATTGAAACACTCTTTCAGACATTTAAATTTTCACTACAACTCATCTCTCATCTCAACACCAATTAACAACAGCACAAGGTACCTCAACACTTACAGTTACACATATCAAACCTGTTTTAAATACAGCTTTATCCATGATATCTTTTTTATCCAATCTCCATGTGCCATTTATACCTTCTTCTTTTAGGAAACTCCAGAAGTTGTAGCTAAAATTATTCCTCTTGTTCCTGTTCTCACACGTGTCCTTGTCAACACTGGCATCGGAAACCCTGTTTGTCCTCATCTTCAAGTCTTTTCATCCTCATCTTCATCTCTTCTCACAATCTGGTCCTCCATCTTAGTTCTTAATCCCCTTCTTCAAATACTTGTTAATTGCTACTTCCTTCACCTTCACATATGACATGGGGCTTCATGCCATAGAGTATGGCCACTGGTAACTAATAAGGTTCTTTCTAAAACTAAAAAAGTATATTTATTTCAGCAGTATTACTTTATACTTCCAGAAGCTAGCCAATCTCATCAGCTGAAAAGCATTTCTACCATGCACCTCTTTTCAAAATGTCATAATTAATGCAGGATTTGTTTCACAGACTCAAGCAGTAACTCTAAAATCTACAGGGTTTGAGACTATCTCTGACTTCGCAGGTAAGAAGATTATCATTTATGAGAACACAAAGTCACCTGAATTAAACAAGTGTCACACCTAGTCTTACCTATGGAAGTGGCTTCAGAGAAGGTAGAAGAAAACATAAAATGAGCAATCATGGAGTACCAGACTGGACAAACTGATCTGACTTCATAGGTGACCCTGCTTTGGGCAGGAGGATGAACTAGATGGCATCTGGAGGTCTTGAATTATTCTGGGCTCCTGCCCATTCTATGACTCTGTCCTTGGTGAAAGTTTCTCATCCAAAAAGAAAAATGGACTTATACCCTGAAACTTGATCGTGTTTGTAAAAATACCTGTACATCTATTAAGTGCTTGTGCTCAGGCATGCACATATGTGCTTAGTTTTTCTAACACTTAGAAGGGATATTTTTTTCTTCTTAGATCAGGAAGAATATACTGATAATTTCACCAAAATCATGTGTACAAAACTCACACGCACTAAAATCCTTATGGTCACAGATCTGAAGGTTCTGCCAGGTCATACAGGATATTGAATTCTCTCACCTTTTTAAATACTATAGAGAAGTTTAAATATAAGTTAGTTTGTAAAAATTCATAATCTTATCTCTTTTATTTCCACTTTAAAAATTATGTCTTCTGAGTCTGAAGGTTTAATTACAGTTAAGCCTTTGGAAATCACTATCTTAACCAAAAACTTGGAAATCTGTCTTTCTTTCAAACTTTAGAAATATTTAGTGTCATGAACAATGAAGTGCAGAGCTTGCACATTTGTAGTTATAAGCTATGACTTTGTTGAGGACAAAGAGATGCATAGCCATGGTGTAGGCTTGGACTTCATGCTAACAGGCAGGAAGTTTGGATCAGCATCCTGCTAAATTCAGTTCTTGCCCAAGACCCTGCAGAAGCAGATCATTTCCAGAAATTACTTGAGTACTAACTACTTTCTTTAACCTATTATATTTCTCCAGTCCTGAAATACTGCTTAACTGGCTGTCTTGCCAACACATGTATAATATAAGTCAACACGTGTATAATACAAGTCTCAGGAAGTAATTTAGATAAAAACTAACAGACTATAGGTCTCAAAAGAAGTGTTTTTGCCATACCATCATTACAACCAGACATACGGTGTAGGTGGGGTTTTTTGGCCTAAAGACTAAAAATCCAGATTTAAGTGTCCTTGCTCCCCAGTCACTGTGGAATGCTTTTAAGTCTTGATAGAAATATAGATGGTATAATGTCTAAATATAAATAGCTAAATATAATTTCTGTATAAAGATACATAAATGTACATATATAATGCACAATATATATAATGGGCAAATATAAAACTGTCAAATTCTGTTAGAGTGAGGAAGCTTTTTCATTTACTGTGAAGACTGCCATTTGTCCCACTGCTATTGATGGTTATATGTTGTATGATTATATGGGTTACATGATTATATGTTATATGATGCAAACCCACAATGCTGAGTAAAAGAAATAAAGATCTGAAGAGGGAAGAGAGTCAACTAGAACTTCAGTGACAAAGAAAAAACAACGATAGACATCTTAAAAATATTATAGTGCTTCAGAAACACTGGTCAGAGGAGAAAATCTAGGCTTCTAAAATTCATAGTGTGGCTTGTCAGGGGAGGCGTAAGTGGAACCAAAATGCTGAGAGCAGTGGGAATACTTTAAGCTCTCAAACATAGCTTTGCCTAAAAGTTATCACTTGTAAATTATTTGTTTTCCAGTTTGCCTCAAAGCAAAAAAGGCATTGAACTTCTGTTCTCATTTGGAATCAAAATACTTTTTAAAAATCCAAAAGCCTCTAACAAGAAAGAGAATTTCCATCCAGATATTATAGAGATGTCACTGTCAAAGGTTATTGGTGACAGACCAACTATTTATACTCAGCAAGATCTCTTGATGTTACCACTGATGCTGTTTAACATGATTTTATTTGGCTGGCAGTCACCAGGGACTCCCAATCTTTAATAGAAAATTTTTCCTCCTTTTCATGCGGCTTTAACTGCAGGTTCTCTGTCCAATTTTATGGAACCTTTTGTATCAATTTTTATTCCACCCTTCTGTTTGCAAAAAGCCTTTTGATGTATTTTTGGATAATAGAAAAGTGATGTTGTCTGAAAGGAAATTACATTTCCACATACAATTTAAGATTCTCTTGCTTCCAAGAGAAGTTAAAATACTAGAAGATTATGGCATCCACCTATATGAGGCAATTGATGGGTTTTGTGCATTATTAAACACCAAAATAAAATGGAGGAACAGCTAAAATGGCAGCAGCAGCTGTTTATGTAGCTAACACTAAAGCTGTAAATAAGCGCTTTTCATAAATGAGCTCAAAACTACCTGAGAGGACGTATAAAGGGAAAACATTAACACTATAATTTTGAAAGCATCCTCATCAAAGGAACATATACTTGGTCTACCATAGGGTGGTAAATTTAAATCTTTTTAGAGATCTAAAATATAACTCACTCCATACACCCTTAAGTTAAAAAAAGACAACTCAAAAGCAAAGGATGAATAAGCCACTTACACACATTATCAAAAACTTATTTTGAAATGGAAAACAGAATTATCGTAAACCAAAAAACTCTATATACAGACAATGTTCAAAGGCAAAAATAATGTATATTACTAAATACTAATACTAAACTAATATAGTATTTATAACGCTTTTTTGTTGTAAACATCTTCTTTCAGCTGATATTTTCACAAATATTTTCTGTGACACACAAAAGTTGATGAAGTCTAGAAAATGTTCCTCCAAAGAGTTAAATTGACATATTATTTTGATTATGTTTGCAGGGAAAAGCAAAACTTAAAAAGGAGAATCAACATTTTGGCATAGGGCCTGCCACACTGAGTATACCCTGCTTCTACATTTATAATATAGCATTATTTTCTGTAGAATACTGCAAATCCTGAGAGACATCCTACTCTAAACTTCATAATTTCCTCTGAAGAAGAGAGTTTTTAGAAGAAGGTCAGACACCCAGTTGATGAAAACTATCACTGCTTTGTAAGTTTCAGCATGCCAAGGACAGATTGTTAAATTTTTTATCCAAAGCATGACTCCTGTATAAATGCTGAACAATTGTATGTTAAAGGTTAGCTGAAAATTTACTGCTACTTACAGTAATCTAGTATGTGTGGAAAGTTCCTGAATGACACCAGGGAAAACCTCCCATACAGCAAATCATAAGCAATGCTTCTGGAGTAGCTTCTTGATGTTTGTAACTCATATATACACATATATAAAATAAAATGCAGCACAGATAAATATACAATTTTTTGTGGTCATACATACACATACGCCTTTAGCTATTGCTATACCTATATACATTTTAATTGGGTTTTGTAAGACATATTCTTCCACAGCATTAGGCATAAAAAGGCGAAGATCATCCATTTGGCAGGGAAGCCAGGTACGCCTGAGGGACCTAATAAGTAACCTGGAAAGTGAAATAAAAAACAAGGGTAGGTGATTATTAGCAAAGATGAGGAATTGAATTGCTCTGTTAAATAGTTTTAACTGTGAGGAATTTGTGATGTTTAAGAAAAATAACTTGAAAATGGCTATTCAGTGAAGTTGAAAGGCTTCTTAAAGAAAGCTGCAGGTTTGCCAGCAATGGAAAAACAGTGATGGAGAAGCAAGCAGCATTTGCAGAGGCTATACAATATTCAGGCACCTGCACTGCATAATGTAAAAGTAACTCCAATAGGATAGAAAGTAGGATTGGTATTGCCAGCAATCTTCTACTGCACCTCAGACAGAAGCTTGTTTTCAACTAGACCAAAATATTATCACAGTATTGTTTGTACTCCTGGCCATTAGTGTACCACCATTCACAGCAGTCATTTGGAAGTGCAAATTGTTGTGGACCAGATCCAAAGTCCATTGTTGTCAACAGAACTAACTTAAATTTATTTCAGCAAGATCTTTAATAGGCAAATCTAAAGTTTTACAGACAAAACTAATTTGTCAAATAAATAAAATGTTCTATCGTTTGGTTTTATCTTTATCAGCTATTAAATACAATTTGTGCTAAGAGGTAATTTAATTTCATCCACAAAAAAATCCAGAGCAACTATCTCTGCATGATTTTTTAATGCTGTTAAATCATGTTACTGAAATACAAAAGCAGACTAAACTTTACTAGCTCAGAAAGCATTATCTTGTCTCATAGGATTGTCTGCAGAATTTAAACTGAGTGTATTTCAAAGCTGACATGATTTTTAATGCAACATCAGTAAGACAAAGAAGGAAAAGACAGGGAGTATTACAAGTAACAGAATTCTATATAGCAAATATGTTCATACTTGCATAATAGGAAATTCAGGCTCTGAAATTGTTATGAGAAGACTTTTTTTTTAAGAGAACATATATCCTCACTGTTTGAAGAATATTCTGTTCTTGGCAATGGTTAAAAATCCAGAATTATCTTAATGCTTTGAATAGGTGTGCCAAACCCATCTAATGTTTATGCAGTATTAAGTTTCTGGTGATAGATCACATTTCAGTCCTTTTGACAAAACCTCCATAAAAGAGATATTGCAATCTGGAAAACAAACATGTTTGAATAATTTAGCAGCTATATATAGGCCTATAAAATATTAAAGGGACAATGACAAACTATAGGGAATTTCACACAGATGATGGCTTGACATCAGTCTCACACTTGTGTAGTATTTTGTTTGGCAACAACAGCAACAGATGAAGCACAGATTGACGGAGGAATGAATGCAGTGAAACGGAAGAAAGGTGCCACAGTGAACTTGGTTAGCATGTACTGCAGTGTTTCCTCTTCCCAACCTTGCTTTATTAAACAAACAGCTCTTCATAATATGATGCCTGAACACATGAAGTCCTACCCAGAATTCTATAATTTTTTACATTCTTAGTACTTCCGCATTCACAATAGCAAATTCAGTTGCAAATAAGCAAGTCACAAAGGAATAAATTATTTGCATCTGTCAACTGACATGGAGAAAAACTAGAATTTTTTTTTTCACTCCTCTGAAACCACAGTTCTGATCCTATTAATAGCAAGAAAATTAAAAAGGAGACAAAACTCATTTTACTGGCATTGTGAGAGGTCAAGTGAATGAATAGGTTGTAGATAAAAAGACAACTGAAGGAACAGTTCAGGTTTTTTAATTCACTGATAAAGAAAATGACCTAAGGAAGAAAGCGAAACAACTCTGCATGCATTTACAAGTTATTGATTAATTATGTACCAAATACTTACATAGATCAAATCTTATTATCTAAAATCTGTTGGATCTTTAATTCTCTTGAACTTCCAAAGGGTATTTATGTGTCTTGGGATCCCTCCCCTCCCCTCCCCTCCCCT